>NMUG010005663.1:0-13007 GCA_002855965.1 Monotropa hypopitys | reverse complement strand
AGCTGTCCTTTCATTTTTATTTTTCAAAAACCAGTCGCATCAAATCCAAGAAAAAGATAGAGTACGATCTCTCCCTCGGTGTCCTGCGCACATCCGTGAAGGGGAGAGAGAGGAAAATTTTTCGGGGAGCGACAGTTGGCAATTCTGCTGGGGACCGGAAATGATTTCGGCTTCCAGTTTTTCAAAATCAATCTTAAATCAAAATTCAACCAATTCCCAGCCTGTTACTAATGTCCATTTTGTGCAGTCTTATAAGGAACGCTAAAAGACTGCGGCGCACTTTTAAAAAAAATTCTTTTCGCAATTTATTTCTAACCATCTATTTTGCATGGTAGCATAATAAATATTTGTGAAGGAATCCCTTCAATTTTCAAAAATCAAAAACTTGCATTGTTTTTCATACATCATTTGCATCATTATCCATTTGGAACGGAGGTCATGACCACCCAAATGGATGTGTCCCTATCTACCCTCGGGGGTCCGAAGTAAACTACGCGCTGCCTATATGGTGGCCACTTCCGAAAAGGATACCCCAACCAAATCACCGACTCAAAGATGGTTTTCCTCACGGGGCAGGAGGTCTAAAGATTTGGGAGCCTTTAAACCTTAAATCCTGCACAACACATATGCATATAGAAAGCCAGAAAAAGAGTCAAAGCCAAAACCCTAATTGCATTATTAGGAGACATGTCATACTGAAGGGAGCCCTTCTCTTTTATATATTGTTGTTAGTATCCAACTCAAAACCTTTTCAAAAAATCAAAATCGAAAAGATACGTCTCTAGGGATAATGGTAGGTATATATCATGGACTTACAAAACCTTTTTCATCAAAGATCTACAATCCAAAACAATGTCCCAGACTTCATGTCTGTTGATAGTTTTGAATTGTGATCAGAAAAGTCCATATGTTGCCATAATCCCTAAAGACCTTCTCTCTTTCATACAAAACTAAGACAAGTTTTGTTTTGAAGGTACATTACGGCTTAGCAAGCTTGTTTTCCATCCCTGACGAGAAGGATTACATGCTCCATATTACAAGCAATGGCTGAAGATGCTTTGAACCACGCCCATGAAGAGACAGAGATGGTCCCCATGGAGGAGTATCTAGATGTCCACAGAGATGTTGACAATCTGTAAAATATGGTCAACACATTGATAAGGGAGATACAATCAACCGCCCACCCTGCAGGGGCTGGAATATCATCACAAACGATGCCTGACGCTAGGGCAGTGCCGTTCCAAGCAATGTCAAATTATACCAACCCTCCACCAACTGAGGCAAATCCAACATTGCCGGTGGAAAGAATGCCATCACAACTTGCCACAACACAGCCTGTGTTCTCGGCTCAACCACCAGTAATCCCTATATTACCAAACATGGCTCAAATTCAAGAGGATCTGGAAAGCCATCCAATGGATGTTCCTGTTCCAAAAGAAAGCAACCCCCATCTAATGCATAAAGTTCAGCAGCTTGAAGAAGCTCTGAAATCCCTGTGAGGGCCCAATCCATACACCTCAACAAGCTTTGAACGCTTATATGCCAGAGCATTGTGTGGGTACCACAACCCAAAAAATTTGATGATGTAGTTGTTTCAACATAGCCTTAAAGGGGCGTCCGCTCAATGATTTGCCCGGTTCGATCTTAAACAATTCCAATCCTGGATAGAATTATCCCAGGAATTTGTCCGTCAATATCATTACAATACTGAGATGGTCGTAGACCATCTATTTCTGATCAGAATGAAACAAGAGATGACGGAATCTTTATACTCTTATACACTGAAATGGAAGAGCTTTGCCTCTAAAGTGGACCCTCCGCTGGATGACTCTAAGGATGTCCACCTATTCGTTTAAACTTGCAAAGGCATATACTACGAGAAATTCTGCACTTCAATTGGACGATCATTCAACGAGATCATCCAACAAGGAGAGATGATAGACGATGGGATCCAGACAGGAAAGATCATCGATCCTTATTCCCACAACAATGAACCTAGTCCGCCCTCTTCTCAAGCAAGACGATTCCCTCAGAGGAAAACAAAAGAACCCGAGGTTTCCGCCGTCATGCCGATACCTCGTCAAAACAATTTTTTCCCTCCACCGCCAAGACATCAACCGAATTTCCAAAACTCATACGCACCACCACCATATTATCCACCACCAACTCCATATCAATCAAACGACCCCTATCAAACACCACCTTTTCTACAGCTGCAAAATGATCAATCAAGGGGTCCACAATAGTTCCCTCACAAAATTTAATGAAACCGAACCTTCACCCCTTTAGCCATCCCAATGGCTGAGGTACTTCAATGACTATTGACCTCGGGACATCTTGACTTGATCCTCGAAAGGCCAACATCTAATCCTCCTCCTCCATACCACCGGGCAGATCGCCACTATGTGTATCCTTCAAGACAATCAGGCCATGACATGGAAGATTGTTGGAATCTAAAACACCGAGTTCAAGATCTGATTGATGCCGATACTATCAATTTGGAAGACGCCAAGGCCGTGCCAAATGTTACAAACAATCCACTTCCAAATCATTAGGGGGTTAACATGATAAGCCAAGATGTGGATGATCTAGATCCGCGACATCTAATCGGTCCTCCCAGAACCATGATTCTGACAAAGAGGAAATCCATATATGAAGAGCCCATCATAGCCATGGCAGGATATTAAAACTCATAGCAAAGAAAATGGATAAATTGGGGCGAGTGTTCTCAGAAAATGAACCTCCCAAAACCATCTATTTCTCTACCAGTTCGATCAAAGGCCACCCTCCCTAGACCCCCTCCAGTACTAAAATATAATTCGCATAGAATGTCGTTGAATTATTTTAAGCTCAACAAAGAGACCTATGAAATAGAGGGTATGACCCAATCACGAAGGGCTTATGCCCCCCTAAAACAGGGAAAATCTGAGATACATGAAGAAATTCCTGAGTCAGAATTGCTCGAACTCATTAAAATTGTAAAGAAAGACGAATTCGATGTATGAGAAGAGCAGAAGAAAAATTCAGCACACAACGATGCTTCATCGAAATTCTCTAAAAATGCGCAAATGATCGCCAAATATTTCCACCGAAATGGTTTCGAAAATGGCAAAGGCTTGGGGGCAAACCTTCAAGGGGAAACAAAACTGAGAAACATACCATCTCAATTGCATACGTTCGGACTGGGCTACAACCCAACTTGGGAAGAATAAAGGCAAGTTGTGGTATTCAAGCAGAATTCAAAGAATGGTCGAGACCGGGAAGGACTTCACCAATCCCTTATATCCGAAAAGGCTTCATATCGGCAGGATTTTCAAACATAGTTTAAAACCAGGAGGAAGAACTTGCCCCCAATCCCCATATCCCCAGTTTTATCCCAAAAGAAGAAAATCCAACAGCCGGGCTCACACGGCTGTTCAAGGAGTTGCAAGTCGCCGTTATCAGTTCCCCTCTACACAATGGGACTTCTGGTGAGCCATCAAATTCTATCCGCCCCGCCTACCCATGGGAGAAAATGACTAACTGGGTCTTACAATCAATTTTAGGGACTCGCAAGTTTTGGTAACTTGCCGAGCAATGTACAATAATGTTTTTCCTATTATGCGAAGTTATTTCCTTATCTTTTCAAATGTTGAAAATTAAAATGCATGCGTGCTTAATTCCTACGTAGTTGCGTCTTTTAATCTTACGAATGATTTAATGAAGAAATTTCTATATTTCATGTATTTTATTTTTTTCTGCGGAAAAATGGCAAAATAAATAATCAATTTCATTCAAAAAAAATTCCAAGAACCCAAAAATTCAACCTTTCAATTCAAATGACCAAACGATCTTGGCACAAGATGAATACGACTTCAACATTAGGCTGGATTATGAACTCATGGGAATTGAAGTTGACATTTGTACTGGGGATGAAATTCTGGAAGAAATTCAGGAGATGGTAGAAAGGCACGATAATCGAAAAACCCCTAATATCGAAAAACAGAAACCATAAATCTTGGGACTGTCGAGATATCTAGAGAAGTCAAGATTAGGGCCCATCTCAATAAAAACAAAAAGTCGAATTGATCGAGATCCTCATAGCGTATCAAGATATATTCACGTGGTCTTACGAGGACATGCCAGGATTAAACACGTCGATAGTGGAGCATAAATTGCCTACCGACCCCACGATGAAGCCGGTCAAACAAAAGTTGCGAAGACTTCGACCTGAATGGAGTCTTAAAATCAAAGAAGAGATTATCAAGTAGTTCGATGCTGGTTTTCTTCGAGTGGCCAATTACCCAGAATGGTTGGCAAATATAGTCTCAGTCCCGAAGAAAGATGGTAAGGTCTGAATGTGCATCAACTAGCGTGATCTTAATAGAGCAAGCCCAAAGGATAATTTTCCATTACCACACATAGACATTCTCGTTGACAACATAGTGGGTCACAAAATGTTCTCATTTATGGATGGATTCTTGGGGTATAATCAGATATGGGTGGCGCCAGAAGACCAAGAGAAAACTGCATTCCTCACACCTTGGGGAGTATTTTGTTATCAAGTGATGCCATTCGGATTAAGAAATACAGGCGCCGCTTATCAAAAGGCAATGGTAACACTCTTCCACGACATGATGCATGGCGACGTGGAAATCTATGTCGATGATATGATTGTCATGTCTCGACAACGGCATGGGCATCTCTTAAGTCTAAAGCGAGTATTTGAGTGTCTGCGAAAATATCAACTAAAAATGAATCCAGGCAAATGCGCCTTTGGAGTAACATCCAAAAAATTGCTGGGATTCATAATTAGCTAGAAGGGCATCAAAGTCGATCCAGTGAAGGTCCGAGCCATTCAAGAAATTCCACCCCCAAGAGGAGTCAAAGAGGTGCGCTAATTCCTTGGGAATTTGAATTTCATCAGTCAATTCATATCCCAAATGATGCAAGTATGTGATCCCATTTATCGGTTGTTATGGAAGAATGAGCCCTAGGAATGGACGGAAGATTTTCAATAAGCCTTTGAGAATATTCAATGTTATCTGCTTAATCCTCCAGTTTTGGTCTCGTCCAAACCAGATAAACCACTATTCATGTACCTCATTGTACTTGATAGCTCCATGGGATGTATGTTGGGGGCAGCAGTCAGAAAACGATCATGAAGAGCACGCCATTTATTATTTAAGCAAGAAATTCATGGCATATGAAAACAATTATTTAACATTGGAGAAAACTTGTCGTGCGCTAGCATGGGCATCCCATCGGCTTCGCCACTATATGATTTACCACACGACGTACCTCATCTCTCGAATGGATCCTCTGAAATACCTTTTTGAGAAGCCAACATTGTCTAGCCGAATTGCGCGATGGCACATGATTTTGGCCGAATTCGACATTATCTTTACCACGCAGAAGTCCGTTAAGGGAAGAGTAATATCGAATTATCTCGTGGAAAATGTGTTAGAAGAGAGTCAGCCGATGGAGACCTTATTTCCCGATGAGGGGATCTTTTGCTCACAAACGGACAATAAAGAAGAATTACCAGGATGGCAGTTGTTCTTCGATGGCGCAAACAATCAAAAAGGAGTCGGGATAGGGGCGGTCCTTATATCAGCAGAAGGAACTCATTTGCGTGCTGCAGCGAAACTAACCTTTGAGGAGGAGTATATTGTTACCAACAATATGGCGAAGTACGAAGCATGCATTCTAGAGTTGAAAATGGCCCTTGAATATGAAATCCAGAAATTAATAGTATATGGCAATTCAGATCTAATCATACAACAGAGCAATGAGACCTATCGGACCAAAGATCTGAAGCTGACCCCTTATCATCAACAGTTTAAGGAATTGCGAGCAAAATTCAAGAAGATCAGTTTCCATCATATTCCTCGAACCGAGAATTCATTTGTAGATGTATTGACAACTCTTGCTGTGGCTATCCGGTTCTCTAACGAAGAGAAGATTCCTGCTATCCAAATTGAATTAAGAAATTTGCCTGCACATTGCGCGACCATTTCGGAAGAAAAATATGGTCAACTCTGGTTCAGCGATGTCAGGCAGTTCATGCAGACTAGGGCATTCCCAGAAGGGGCTGGAGCAAACAATCGAAAAACAATACGAAGACTAGCCGTACAATTCTTCCTCTGTGGGAAAGTTCTATTCAAAAGATCCATGCACGGTCCCCTGCGATGTGTGGATGCCACTACTGCCAACAAACTGATGAAAGAAATACATGAGGGAACTTGCGGGCCTCATATGAGTGGGCATTCTCTTTCTCGAAAGATTTTACGAATGGGATATTATTGGATGACCATGGAAACATACTGCATCAAATACGTGAAGGAATGCCACAAATGCCAGATCCATGGCGATGTAGTGAGAGCACTGCCAAAATAACTCTAAGTGATGGTAGCACCCTGGCCTTTTTTAGCCTGGGACATTGACATTATCGGTGTTATCCATCCAAAAGCATCTAATTGGCACCAAATTATATTGGTAGCAATAGACTATTTCACCAAATGGATTGAAGCCGCCAGCTTTGCTCATGTGACAGAGAGGATAATCAACCGCTTCATCAAAAACAACATCATTTGCCGATATGGCTCACCAGAGTCTTTTTTGACCGATAATGCGAAGAATCTAAACAGTTCCATGATGGGAAAGTTATGCTCTTAGTTTAGCATCATACACCAAAATTTGACGGTTTATCGACCACAAATGAATGGAGCAGTTGAGGTCGCCAATAAGAATATCAAAAGGAGCATCCGTAAAATAACGGAAACTCATCGGGATTGGCATGAAAAGCTTCTTTACGCTCTCATGGCCTATCGCACATCAACACGAACATTAATTTGGGCAACACCATTCTCGTTGGTGTATAGCTATGAAGCAGTCCTTCCCCCAGAAATTTAAGTTCCCTCTTTATAAATAATGATGGAAGCAGCATGAGGCGATGAAGAATGGGAAAAATCCCACCAAGATCAGTTATACCTATTGGATGAGAAAAGATTGGCACTGGTTTATCATTCTCAATGCTATCAAAGGAGAATTTCGAGAAGCTTCAATAAGCATGTGCGGTCGAGAGTTTTTCAGGAAGGAGATTTGGCCCTGAAACGGATTCAACCTATTCAAGAAGAAGCGAAAGGAAAGTTCGCTCTCAACTATCAAGGCTCATACATCGTCACAAAGGTGTTATCGAGCGGAGCGATAATTTTATCATAAATGGATGGATGAGAATTCCCTCAACCATTGAATGTGAATGTACTTAAATGCTATTATGCCTGATAGCATTCTTTAAAAAACACAACGATTTAAATTTTATTTAATTAGAGATGTGTTCTTTTTGTCATTATTCCAATCAATCTGAGCAAAAGCGCATTCTCCATTTCTACTCTATTGTAATTCTTTCAATGAAGACGGTGAAAAAAAATCAATTCAAATCATCAAAAAATAAATATATGTACGATGATCAAAGCGACCGTCACCCTATACAAAATGACAGGAGATTCAAATTTTCATCTTCTTATCCCCATTCTCTTCTTTGAAACACTACGCATGCTCACAATTGTTTGGAAAATGGTAGAAAGGGGATTCATCTCTTTTTAAATATAAAGACGCGATCTATTCAAAAAAATAAAAATAAAAATTCTAGTATAGTCAAAATCCAAAAAAAGGGGGCTATAGCAAAAATAAAAAATCTAGTATGGTCAAAACTTGAAAGGGGGATGTGGCAAACAATAGAACAAAAAAACTGATATAGTCAAAATCCAAAAAGGGGGCTATAGAAAAAATGGAAAATCTAGCACAGTCAAAACCTGAAAGGGGGCTGTGGCAAAAATGGAATCAAAAAAATCTAGGGCGGTCAAAACTGGAAAGGGGACTGTAGCAGAAAAGGAAATAGAACAAAAAAATGCATCTAGTATAGTCTCTTTAACAGAAAGGGCTATGGCAAAAATGGATACATGAAAAAGAAGAAGTCGGAAAGCCAATCGAAAGACAGAAAATGGGTGACGGATTAAAGCCGTAAACACATCAGTTTCTGGGGAGGTCAACCACGGATTACGACCAGGATCAATCTTCAGTTCCATATGTCAACCAGATTCTTAAAGAATTCGAATGCAGTGCGATGAAGGAGTTCAAAAAATCTTGTGCTAAGATCTTAAGGTCAAATGAACGGATTAAACGAATGAAGGGTTCCGTCTTCCGATCAATGATTCAGATTTCTCATTTTGTTCATTACCCAGAGAAATATAAATGCGTGCAAATATATTAAATGCTTTGTTTATTATGTTGCAAGAAATAGAAGTTGTCTATGTAGAAATAGGCTGGAGGCAAAGCATGGAAACATCTTCAACAGAGAAAAATAAGGAAAATACATCGCGAATAGCAAAAACAAAAAAAACGGGATGCAAATCAAGAAGGACCCCTTTGGCGAGAGAGGTCGTCCAACAATCCCAGAAAGGCAACACAAATCTCCCGATAGCGTCGGGTCATGGTAATGTCTGTCTCGACCCCAGCCAAGTCAATGTCAACAATACGGCGAAACATCTCGACGAATGTCTGAATGTGCATCAAATCAGGATATCCTCTGGGAAATAGATGGCTCAAAAAAGAAAATCTGCCACTCAATTTATCCATAGTCCAGAAATATATCCCTCTCTCAATAATCAGATCATGATGAGCCCTTTGCAAAAGCCTCTCAAGGTCTTTAATTTTAGCCGCTTGATCTCCATGCGAGGAGCCAAGCGTCTCTAATTTTTCTTCAAAAGAAGTCTTCTGCAAGATAAGCTCATTGACGTGGTCTTGAGTCTTATCCAGCACCCGATCAAAGTGAGCAAGCTTGTTTTCCAAGCGGACTATCTCGGAATGATCCATCTCATGGTCGCGGGAGCATTGTCTCAATAATCCCTCTAATTTAGCCATGGCAGCTGTGGAACTGGAGGAGGTTCACGCATTGTCAAGGGCCATCTGAAGATTTCCCATCATAGCTTCGTTGTTAGAAAGCCATTGGTTTAATTGATCCAACTCTGTGTGTAGGATGTCTAGCTCATTCCTGGCAGATACGGAAAATCCAAGAGCCTCGTCCCTTTCCCGATGAAACTGTGCAGTCTGGGTCCGAGAAGCAGCTATCTGAAGAGCATACCGAGAATATTGCTCAGCTAGAAATGGCATCCATTCAGACCAAGGGATGGGATCTAGGCAAACTGGAAAAAGTGGAGAAGAATCTGCCTCCAATAAAATCTCAGTCGATAACTAATCCAAATATGCATCCGATACACTCGAGGCATCTTGAGTTTGCAAAGACGAAATGCGCACGCAGCGATTCCAAAAAGTGAAGGCCTCAGAGAGAAGAGGATGGACAAGATCGCTAGAAAGTCAAAATAATATTTGTTGCTTTCAGAAAGCGAAAGGATGGCGGAATGACCTGTCTGAGCCCAAATTGTCGCATCACTCGACAACCGAAATAGGGCACTATGCCTCGAAGGCCAACCAGTGGAAGAAAGGCCAGTCCCAAGCCATGGACTGTGACGGCATGATCATGAGCGCTGAAAACCCCAATATCCCAAACAATAGTATCCAGGTTAATATTGTCCAAAGACTAAATCCAGGAATCCAGACACCGGGGCACGGTGCTTAAATCTCATTGCTGAGCAATCAATAGCTGAAGTGGAATATCCTGAAACCACCTCGGATGATAGGAATGTGTACGGAAGATGTGCGCTACAAACCAAATGTAAAGCAGCTCCAAACTGCAACAAAGATGTGAATCATGTGTGAGTTGGTACAGAGTCAGACTGCGAAAAGTCTCTGCCATAATAGACAGAATGATAGATTGGCCACTGATAGCAGCATCAATATAAAAGGCCATGCGCAAATCAAGCAGCCCGTCGCTGCAAGAAAAGAACAAACTAGTAAGCAATACAAAGGCAAAGCCTGGAGATGCCAATGAGAACTGGCTCCATCATCAGTCAAGCGGGAGAAGTCAGATCCCTCCGGGTTATAGCGAGACTCATCTCCAAACAGGCTCCACACATAGTTAAGGCGGACTGTCGGAATACCATCAACCTCCTCAATAATCAGAGATGACCTTCTCAAACCTGTCAGTGCAACGAAGGTAGTCCGAGTTTTCTTACCAGAAGAAAAGTGGGCTAAGACCTCCAGAGAAGATCTCATCCTCATTATAAAATGGTACTCCTCAATAGTAGGGTCAACTCGTGGAGCCCGAAGCGAAATAGGCTCAGCGAAGGAATCCAGTAGCGAATAATGGCTTCCAGGAAATCCTGAGCCACCACAATAGAAAACAAAATAGCAAGTCCACCAAAGACCTGCTCAAACCGTAAATGCTCTACAGAGGTGAAGGAAGTCCACCATGTCAGGAGCAGGGCAAGAAAAGCCGTCGAGAAAGCCATCCTATATGGCACATGCACAAATATCAGTATCCTTTTTATTTTTTTAGCACAAGCGAGATATGTGATGCAAAAAGAAAAAGACAAGACAAGATAAACAGGAAAAATCAGATATATCAATGCGAAGATAATACTAGAAAAAAATTTGTCTGTGCAAATACATTATAACTGGTACATCAAAAAAAAGAGAAAAGTGCTAATAATCTGCAGGTATCAGATATTCCTGCTATGGCTCCTGTCAGATCTGTCCCTGCTGGATCGAGATCTCTGCCGCCTATCTACTGAATCACGAGGAGGATCCAGTGTGCCCTATCAAAAAAATCATCGGCACAGCAAAAAGAAATATATATCAAAGCAAAAAGAAAGCAGCGAAAAAGAAGAAAGCAAGTAAAAACATCTAACCTGATCTTGTGGCGGCCGAGGAGGCAAAGTCCTTGAACTAGATCCACTCTGTCGCACCCGTCACTAATACTCTTAGAACTTCTCAAACTGCTATCTCTGCTGGTCCATCTGAGCCTGTAAGTTGTGGTACTGCTGGCCAGAAACAACATCTCGGGAGTCACCCAGATCCTAGAAGAACCGCTCCTGCTCCGCTCCAATAGACTTCCCTCCACGAACAGGGGTAGTAGTGGTGAATCGGCCAATGAAAACACAGTCGAACCATGAAGAGTAATCCCCCACAAACATCCAGCCTCGAACGTCAACAAAGCCGGGAGCGATATAAAATGTGTGGCTAAAGGTGGGAACAGAAGGACTGTCGAGAATGTGAATCTTGCCAGTCCCTTGACGCCAGCAATGATCTCCCATGAACAGCTCCCATGAGGTAAAAGAGAATAAGGCACACCTATGGCGAGATAGGTACACCTCCATGGCATAATAACCCTCCTCAATCAAATGGTGTAAAGGCTATCAAACAATCTGATCGGGCATGATCAACTCTAGCTGTGAACGGAGTGTGACAAAGTCTAGCAGATCAACGGAACGGACTAAGGGTCGGGGCCAGTGAAGTGCTCTCAGATAAGTCTCAGTTTCCAGCATAGAAATCGACCGAGCAACACTCATGTGCTCGTAAGACCACCAAAGCAAAAAGGGCTAAAATCCAAGCTGTGTAGAGGAAGGACAACTCACTCTATGCCATATCGCCTAGAGGAAGGTAGCGTAAGTGAAGGAGCCCCAGTTGAAGCGAGCCTCGTCAGCAAAGTCAACTATGTCAACATAGGCAGCAGGAAACTTAGTGCCATTGTTGCTCAAAAAGCATGACACTAAGAGGAGAAGCAGGATTCTCCAGCGACGCTGGTACAAAGCGGGACCATCTACAGGAACAGTGTAGAAGAAGGGCCCTCCACATAGAACAGAGTCAGGTATGCACTTGCTGCTTATCTCAAAACGAGAAATGCCAAGGACGCGGTCCAAATTATCAACAGTCCTAGTAGTGCAACTAACAGGTACACCGTCGAAGCGAAGGCCAGTGATAACATCCCACTCAAAAGGGGTCACTCCAATCTCACAGTCTCTCATGTAAAGAGTGTTGGTCTCACTGAACCAACGTTCTGCCAAAGTAGAAACCAGTGTGTGGCAAACACGGAACGGAGGGATAGAAAGGAAGTCTCTAAAACTCGCCTCTAACAAAAAGTTCCTATATACAGGGTGGGTCTCATTACAAATCATAATGGCCTAGAACCAAGCACCTCTAAAAATCCTTTCATAAGGGACGGCTAGTGCTCTCAAAAAGATGGCGGGGTGTGAACTCAATTGGGATAGTAAGGGGGTATCCCGAACCCTCAAATGCGAAAACTCCAGGAGGATCATCCGTCCTCTAATGGCCTCACCAACGCCTGAAATAGAAAACTCCTCAAAGAACACACAACGAGGCACGCTGGCCTCAGGAGCCTCATCACCAGAACCATCCTCATCAACGTCCAAAGATGGAGGATCACTAGCCTCCGAATTAGACCTAACTCTCGAAGGACCAGCCTCGGAAGCAGGCTCCTTCCCAGGGTGACGACGGGGAGCCATCCTGAAGACAAATCAAAGGCAACCAATCAGAAGCGAAAAGTCAGAAATACATGCACATATCAGGGGGTATTTCTAAATTTAAATTCAAGGCCTTAGCGTAAAGGTCAAAATCAATTTTTAATCCTAGCATAAGGGTTAATTAATGATTTTAAATCAATTCAAGACTTTAGCGTAAAGGCCAAATCAATTTTTAATCCTAGCGTAAGGGCTAATTAGTGATTTTAAATCAAATTCAAGGCCTTAGCGTAAAGGTCAAAATTAATTTTTAATCCTAGTGTAAGGGTTAATTAATGATTTTAAATCAATTCAAAGCCTTAGCGTGACGGTCAAAATCAATTTTTAATCCTAGCGTAAGGGTTAATCGGCGATCAAATCAATTTTTAATCCTAGCATAAGGGTTAATCGGCAATCAAATCAACTTTTAATCCTAGCATAAGGGTTAATCGGCAATCAAATCAACTTTTAATCCTAGCATAAGGGTTAATTAATTATTTTAAATCGATTGAAAGCCTTAGCGTAAAGGTCAAAATCAATTTTTAATCCTAGTGTAAGGGTTAATTAATTATTTTAAATCAATTTAAGGCCTTAGCGTAAAGGTCAAAA
>NMUG010005662.1:0-13009 GCA_002855965.1 Monotropa hypopitys | reverse complement strand
CCCTCAACGTGTTCGTGTCTTAGTTTTTAGAAAAATCACGTGTTCGCGTGTCCGTGTCGTGTCATGTGTCCGTGTCATGTGTCCGTGTCCGTGCTTCTTAGATTGAAACTGATGATGTGTCCGTGTCCGTGCTTCTTAGATTGAAACTGATGAAATTCGATAACACCCAGAAACACAAAGAACCAAACTTGATAGATTAACCCCAAAAAGGTACAAAAAAGGAAAAGCCTTGATAGATTTCTTCTAAAATAAGATAAATAAATGGGAAGAATTCAAAACCTCTAAAAGGAAATAAAGACAAAAAAGCTCGTTAGATGGGTTTAGTTTTGATTTTTGATTAAGAATATGTAAAAGACGTAGAGGCACACACCTAGACGTGAGGCTTACCTTGGCAACATCGAGGCGGGATTTGGGCAGCGCCGACGATGACGGTGAGACGGGAGAGTGAGGCGGACGGAGAGTGAGGCACAACAATGTGTGTGTGTGTGTGTGGGTGGGTGGGAGTGGTGGGGGCTAAATGCATTTCGGATGAAAATATACCTAAAAAATTTTGATGTTTTCAAAGCTGGGCTGGGATTTAGCACACCTCAGCTCCTTCTAACGTCCGCCCTTGGTCGCATCTATCTCTTCCCCACGTTTATGTGTTTGTGAGTACATCTAGGTTTAGGTAGTTGTCAAGTTACAGTGAGAAGTGTGCCTGACGATCTGTGATTCCCTTTTCACGTTCTTGCTCAAGTTCAGCTATGTTATTCAAATATTGGTTCTTGAGAACTCCGTTTGAATTTTAGTAAATCACAAGCAATATGTGGTTAGGGGAACTCCTACCATTCACAAAATCTTTCACAAGTTTCATTTCGATGAAAAAAAGCCAGAGATAATCTTAAATTCTTTATCCAAAGTGAACCTTATTTTTTTAAAAATTTTATCAAATCAGGGACTAGGCAAGCACCAAATCGAAGTTGTAAAGAGAGTAGGGATTGTGGCATTCAGTTCTTTCATCTGAAATTGGTTAAATGAATTTGTTGAGACTCAAATTTGATGCGAAAGGGATTAAGGATCGGAGATGGTCTTTATGGCCTATATTTTGTCCAATTCCAAAAATATTTTTTCTTGTTTTGTATCTTTATTTATTTATTTTTGTTCCTAATATATGGTAGCATATATTTTTTAAAAGCGCGTGCGTAGGCTCAAAGGCGCAACGAGGCTCACCTGGTGCGCCTCGAGAGCCATGAGGTGCAACCACTTAAAAGAGGCACACATTTTCCTCTTAGGTGCAAAAATGACGCGAGGCGCTAAAAAGGCGCGCTCTTTGCACATAAAAGAAAATGGTTTACCCTAATTTATCATTCTGGATTCTCTTTCTCCTCTGGTTCCTTCTTTCTTCATCGATTACTGCTTCCTCACTTTCCTTTGTTCGATCGATTGCTACTCGCAGGTCTCTCTGTCTCTCTCTCTCTCTCTCGATTGTTACTCCCTCTATATGTTTCTATTCGATTTCGTATATATACATATTCATGTGTTCGATTTTTTATATCTATATGTGTGTGTTCCTGTGTTCGGTTTCGTATATTTATATATAAATCTATATGTATATAGTATATTTGGCATATAAATAAGATATATATATATAATATTATATATAAGTGTATATACAAGTATACAAGACTATTAGATATGTATACGTACAATATATATATATATTATATGCATATTATGTTGGATGTTCTTTTTTCTTTTTCAATGGTAAAATTGCACTCATGTGCATGGTATATCACTATTTGTCAATTGTCTTTTGATTCTTTATTTTTTTGAATAGTTTATTTAAATGTAAAGTGAGGGCAGTGAAAAAGATCCCACTTGGAAGTAGCACAGTTGATGTTGAGGATGATTACTGCATCATTCTTGCTCCTTAGGATGAATGAAAGAGCCTCCAGGCAATTACTTTAGTTTTATTTCAAATAATGTTTTGTCCAATTTAACATTTTAGTTCTCATCTATGCTGCTGTTGCACTGTTGCTCACTATTTGACATTTTTGGGTATTTTAGTCATTCTTTTGAGTGGTACACTCTTTCAAATTTATTGTCTTGGTAATTACTATTTGATGTATTCGGGTATGCAATTTTTGTTATTTTTACCACCAAGGTGCGCCTCGCTTCAATAAGTTGTGTCTCATGCCTAGACACCACAAGACCATTTGCGTCTCGGTGCGGTTGTCGCCTTAAATAACTATTTAACTATTTATCGTAGATATGAGTTGTTTTTGTCTTTGCTGATGTACTTCCAATCTTGATAACTTGTAGAGGAATCTGAAACGGACAGTGAAGAGTCAGATGTTAGTGGTTCTGAGGGGGATTATACTTCTTGGATTTCGTGGTTCTGCAATTTGCGTGGGAATGAAATTTTTAGTGAAGTTGATGATGATTACATCCAGGACGACTTTAACCTCTGTGGGCTAAGCAGTCAAGTTCCTTATTATGATTATGCACTCGATTTAATTCTGGATGTTGAATCCTCTCATGGTAAGCTTATTTTTGTAAAATCGATTACAATTTTCCTACTATGTTTGTCATTTGATAATCATCACCCAAGTAGAATTGTTATGCTGAGTGTTAACGTTTTTAGCATGTTACTGCTTATTTCCGAACTCTAGTATGTTTTTTGGGTATAATCTAGAGTCTCAGTTGGAAATGGTTGATTTGAAAAGATTATCTTTGTGCTTAAATGGAGAAGTTGGTATTAAATTTAAAGTTCACTGTGCTTTTTCCATATGATAGAAGTAAAACAAGGATTGTTTTATCCGACTTGATTGGATTGTAGCCACTATTCTAAAAGGTCCCGCCTGGGGCCGCCGACAAATGCCCAACCCGTGTCGTTGTTATTCACTATAAACGGACCGGCAGTCGCATTAGAAATTTATAATACACAGAAATAATATTTAGCAAAATGGCAAGTCCGTGGTCGAACCAAAGGGAATTGAGGGAATCAAGGATTTGCTTGGTAGAGGTTATGATTTGCGATAGAGGCGGAAGGATGCTAGTGAGTAAGACTTTTCATTGCAAGTGAGACAACAACCCAAAAGTTTATCCGGACCGAGTCTCAATTTTAATTCTTACCGTGTCATGCACTCAACAAATAAGACTCTTGAAACAAGGGTGCATACTCTAACTCTCATATGTGCGAACAGAAGATATATATAATGAAAATCAAATATTCCGCACATTGTGATACGAAATGAAGCTCTATATAAGTGGATAATGCTCTCATGACTAGAAATGCTAAGCAAATGAAACTTTTCTTCAATCAACATTCTGTAACTATTGTTGCCCAAAAGATCAAATAAGTCTTTCCTCCGTTTATAACGTTAGGTAAGTGAAGTGTATCCGTTAAGGGTTATTACATTGAATGCTTGAGAATAGGCTATATACATAAGTAAAGGGCAAATCAAAAGACGGGGCCCTCATCAACTAACTTGCTTCACATTTTTCTTTACTTTTCAACGCCTTATTCTTTTTTTTTTTCAATCTCCAACACATCCCAATAACATGAAGAACAATATATTTCTTCTTTTACAAGAGAATAGGTGACCCCCCAACTTATTTGATTTACAATTTTTGAAAATTTTCATGTAATTTTTCTAGGGGAAAGGTTCACCAACAATAACCACAAACATAAAACATGATTTCTTCCCAAACTCCATGAATGGACCTTGAATCTAGAGAGAAAAAGAAGGGAGGTAGAGAGAGAAACTCTCCACCCCCAAACTCTAATCCTAACTACAAAATATGAACAAAACTTACAAAATTGTTCGCAACATAAGTATATATACTCTCCCACGTAAAAAGACCAAACTGCCCTTTATGAGGTTAAAAATTGCAGAAAATTATAGGAGGGACCGGTCTCCGTAGGGTCGGGAGACCGATACCTCTTTACAAAATTTGGCTACTGGAAAGGAGGGACCGTCCCCCATAGGGGTGGGAGACCAGTAGCTTTGCTCGGTGGACTTGTCTTCTGGAATCGGTCCCCATAGGCTCGGGAGACTGGTACCCCTTCTTCGGTGCTTCAGAATGACTCGTCATGGCTCGGGGAGTCTCGGGGGACTTCCGGACGCATCCGGAGATCACCAAATAACCTGAAAAACATGAAACGACTAGAAAGCAAGATAAAACATAAATATGAACTAAAAATAAATAAATAAACGAAAACTATAACAAGAAAGGAAGTTATAGACATACTAAAAGTAGGCGGCAATGGTACCATCTAGGTGTTAGGCGGTTGTGGTCTGCCGCGACTAAGAAGGAATAATAAATATTTGATGTTATAAAAAAAATTTCATGCATTATTCATTGTTGCATTAAATAAATATTAATTTTCTTAATAAATAATATCCGTTTGGCCCCCGCCTAGGCCCCCCTCGACTTCCCGCCTAGCGCCTTTTAGAACATTGAATGCAGCTATCGGTGTAGCAGATTCCTTGGCTGTGAAGGCAGTGCAAGGGGCAAGAGTGTGTAGTGTTGGGAGGGTTGTTCCTTTTCATCTTGGTTCTGTCATACACTAGGCTGAGATTATTCGATCTGATGTGCCTCTTTTTCTTCGTACAGTCGATAAAAATGTGCCATCCTGGGAAACAGAAAAAGAGAACAATCTCCATATCACATATCCCCGATACAGATGAAATCAGTTATCTGAAACCATTGGAATACAGTTTTACGCAAAACACGTTTACCAGTAGAATACCTCCCCTATCAGAATCTGCAACTAGGGGAGAATTAGAATCCGCGCCAATTAAATAGAAACCAGGAAATCATTATTCATTCAGTAATGATCATAAACATCTGGCACGAGCTCTATTAATAAACCCAGGAGATAACTAAGAGCTAAACATAAATTCTAGATAATAAATGACAGTGATAAATCCAAAATAAAGATGAAATAAATCACATGGGCCCACAATATTCCAGTCATAAAGATACTCGATGGGCCATCTTCCCACGCCGATGACAGTGAACACGTGTAAACCTGGTGTCCGCACCAACTCTTCCAGAGTGAGCGAAAGTTGGCTCCATCGAATGTGGACCAGTGTTGCTCTAGTAATACAAAAGTAAATCAGGCGCCAAGTGGCGTAACTCGTTGCCAGTGATCCAAGCAAAATCTGATGCCGAGAGGTTAGACCTACCCACAAGTAAACACTGCACACCGACTTCCGTAGTTGACACATTTTGGTCATCGAAAATAGCATCAATAGTATTTTTGTGTGCTAGGGGAGCAGGTAAGGGAGCTGGGACTGGAACATGTGGGGTAGCTGTGGAATGGGGAAATCAACAAAAGGGTCTGGACGAATATAAATTGGAGGCTGATAAGCAACCGAATCCTCAAAACATTAAAAGTAAAGCTAATTCCACAACATGTGCATTTGTGCCAATGCGTTTCAGAACCTTGAAAGGACTTGCACTACGAGATTGCAATTTATGAGCAGTGTTGGATTGGTACCATTTGGGGAAACTCAAATCATAACAGTCACCAACCTGAAATTCTACATAGCGCTGATGTCAATCAGCATGCTATATTATAATGATGATTGCTTGCATGAATTCCTTGGCTAATGGAGGCACGCAGGTCCTGAATTTGACGCACAAAAGCTTTTGCTGACGCAGAGATTTGCCTCTGGAGACTCATGAAAATGAGATCAATGGGTTTTTGAGTTTTATATCCATGCACGTCCTCAAAAGGACTTAGACGAATAGTTCGATTCACAGAGCTGTTGTAAGCAAATTGGACAGGGGTACAAGATAAGAGTCCCAATTTGTTCTTTGTTGTAAGCAAAAAGAACACTTTTTAAGGTTGGCCTAAAGTTTGGGTGTGTGCAAAGCAGTACACACTTAGTGGTGTATGCTGTGTGATTGTCATCGAAATAGACTACAAGGAATTTACCTATAAACGGACGGAGCACTTGTGTCATGACTCTCATAAAGGCACCAGAGGCATTGGACAACCCAAATGACATGACGAGTCATTCATAAAGATCATCTTTGGTCTTAAAAGTTGTTTGCCACTCGTCTCCTGGACGAATTCAAATTTGATGGTAGCCACTCTTCAGGCCAATCTTGGAGAAAATAGCAGCATCTGCAATTATATCCAACATATAGGCTTGGAATCGGAAAATGGTACTTCACATTCATATCCAATATATGGGCGTGGAATCGGAAAACGGTACTTTACAATGATCTTATTAATCGCGACTGTCGACACACATTTACCAGGAGCCATCTTTCTTTGGAGCTATCAGTACAGGTGCTTTTCTGAACAGACCCTTTACGGAGGTCAGCTACTTTCTCCTGTAATTCAGCATGTTCTGTGGGATTCATGTGATAGTGGAGAATATTGGGGAAAGAGGCCCTTGCACCAAATCGATCACATGTTGAATATCAAGTAAAGGTGGTAAATGATCGGGTAAGTCAGTAGGAAAGACATCTCGAAATTCTGAAAGAATGGAGGCTACGTCGGCTGGGTGGTCTTGGGGTCTAATGGGCATGACTTCATTACACATGACAAGAAAGATAAGATGCTCAATGCTTATTTCCCATTCAAAGGCTTTTGCGCTAATGATGTGTAGCCCTTTGGCGTGGCATGTTTGGGCTGGGAGTTTTGGCTTCTGAGGCTTGAGGTGAATCATTTGTCCATTAAACTAAAAAAAACAAGAGTTCGAGTGACCATATGATGTGACATCAAAATCATAGAGCCAAGGTCGACCCAAGATAATATGACCCACATCCATAGGAATGATGTCATACCAAATGTTGTCTTTATAGGACAGGAACTGGACAGGGATTGGCACCTCTCTTTTAGATTGATTGAGTTATGGATCCACGAAACTTTGTACAGTTTGGGATGCGAAACAAGTTTCAGTCCTAATTGGGTAACAATACGATACAACTGCCATCATCAATGATTTTCTTGCAAATGTTGTCTCTGTATTTGATGTAGATGTGGAAAATAGTGTTGTGGTGCCAATCATCCCTATTGTATGATTGCATAAATGCACACCTAAACACACATGGTAGGAACCAACATTGGCAGGTCATCTGCATTGTATTTTGAGCTGTGGATTTTGAGTGTCATTAAATGTTGGGTCATAGACTTGTTTAGAAAGGCCATGCACGTCATTCTATAGGCAGGCTTATTTAAAGATGCGTGCCCAGTGGGGGCTCTTAAAGGCAGGATGACCCACTTAAAACTCTCAATATGGGGTTTGAGTGAGAACCCTTTAAAATTGTCCCTTTACTTCTGTTGTGCGGTCACACATGATTTGGGTTAGGGCTTGCCTTGCTCAGGTCATAATTGGAAGGAGATCTTGTCCATTAGTTGGTCCAAGGCAGTGATTTCACGAAGGCTTAGCTAACGTCGAAGGTCATCGTTATGTCCATTACGAAATCGACGCAACGTCACGTGCCCGTCCTCTGTGACGTTGCATTGCAATAGATATTCTTCAAATTGCATCACATACTCAGTCACAGGTTTATACACTTGGTACAATCTATTCCGTTGATTAACAAGGTCACCCTGATAAGTCGAAGTTAGGTATTTCTCTGTGAGTTTTTTCTTCTCAACCCAAACAGTGATAGCGGATTGGTGGCACTTTGCAAGGAGTTGCTCGGTGGTTTTCCAAAACATCATGGCCCTACCAACAAGCTTCATTTTGGCAAATCAGACTTTCTTGTCAGTGGATAAATTGTGCCACTCAAACAAATGGTCCATTTCCGACATCCAATCAACAAAAGTCCTAGGGTCCATGCGTCTAACAGGAGTAGGAGTCGACTTGAATGTTCCTCATGGCTCGCTCACCCGGATCCCAAGCGTCGTCCCCCTATGTTCATAAGGCTTGTAGAATGTCATGTGCACAGACGATCAAACCCGGATTTCCTATAGCGATGGTCATGATCGGGAGTTGACTAGGGTTTCCACCATGATTGCTCGGTGAACTTTCTCGACCTTGACATGGGGACCTACATATTGTGGCACCCTCACTCTTCCAATGCAACAAATCAACATTGTGCTGAATGTTGGATTGATCGACCGTAGTGGAAAGGTCACTAAGGTGTCTAGCAAGATCCTCTATAAAAGGTGGGTCCATGTGGGGTGAAGACTATGAAGATGCATGCACTATAGTCTATGTTTCAGACAGGTACTGTGTATCACATAAAATGATAGCAACCAGAGTGGCGACAATATAAGCAGAATACTACGATAGAGTCGAGGCAAAATTGCAATTTCATAGTACTAATGCTGCCAAGTACTATGCCTTGTAGAAGTTCTGTGTCCAATTGGAGCTCGGCCGTTAATATTAAGGGATGGTGAAGTTTACAGGTCTGGGTAGAAGTACAAGTATGGGGGAAGGAAAATGTGAAGTGTGGTGTTAAAATTGTACACGTGAAGCTAAGCAGAAAATGCGATCGATACCATTTGAAATGACCAGAAAGATGCCACAAAAGGTAAGAGGCACCTGTGTGAGCTCGAGAGGAAGAACTCCAGTGATATTGGATGCAAATTAAACCAGGCTTGAATCAAAGCTGGACGTGACATGGTCTGGTTATACCGTAGTTGTGCACTGAATCTGGGTCTTGAATGTGGTGGTTGGAATGCAGGCGACGAGGTTGATGGCCAACGACGGCAGCATCTAAAGGTGAACTGGATGTGATGGGTTGAATCACAGCTGACCAGGGAATGACTTGTCACAATAGTTGAGATGGTAGGCTCCCAATGGGTGATGTAGTGGTGCGCTGGACAATAAAAGGATTAAAGTTTGGGCCAATTTATGGCTTGTAATGGTTTGGGTTTGGGCTGGGTAGTAGTTGGTTTGTTTTGGGTTGGGTAGTGGCTTGTAATGGTTCTTTTTGGGCTTGTTTTTAATATGAGATTTGTTTTGGCTGTTGGGTTATGGACAGGGGCTAATGTCGTGTAGGGCTTCAAAATGATTATCACAGTGATACAGATTTGGGGGATGGATCTACCAGATAGCAGGTATTCTTGTTCGTTTTTTTGTTGAGTAAAAAAAATTCAGAAATTAAGAGGGGGACTTTTATCTCAGAAACAAGAGTACATAGATTGAAAATGAAATCTAAAGCTTGGAATGCCTGATGATGGAAGAATTATTGGCTATAGATTTGTTGGCGATGTTATGCAGTAGATACGAAAAATTGATGCAAAGTGATTTCTGGGCAATTCTTGAATCCGTGATATTGAGCAGTTGCTTGTGAGAATCGATTGAAGAACAACCCCTAGGAATCTGCACCTAGGGGAGAATTAGATTCCACACTAATTCAAGAGAAACTAGAAAATCTTTATTCATTCAACAATGATCATAAACAACTGACAAGAGCCCTATAAATATGCCCAAGAGTTACATACAGAGCGATACATGACTATTTAGCCCAACAATTGTTGGGCCCCTATAGGTGGGCATGATTACATTTTTCAAGATTTAATGTATATAAAGCAATGAGTGCGTAAAACTTTGATCCAGCTACAGCTAAGATTTTACATGTGCCTGTTATCTCAATTTCTTAAAGCTTAGGGTGGAATCTAATCTCTTTGATTCATTTCGATGTACCTTCTTTGGACTTAAAGTCTTTACAATTTATCTCTACTTAAATATTCCTTCTGTTGTTTTATCTTTGGAATGAAATTTAATTAGCTGGAGTGCTTAATTGATACGTTTACAGAGGAACAGAATGAATTAGTTGAATCAGCAGCAGAGCTGCTTTATGGTTTAATTCACGTGCGATACATATTGACAAGCAAAGGAATGGCTGCTATGGTGGGATTGTTTCTATAACGTCACAATGTTGTTTTCACAGTTTTATCTTCCAATTAGCTTTTTTGACAGTCCATTGGTTAAATATCTGACAGCTAGAGAAATACAAAAATGCTGAGTTTGGACGATGCCCGAAAGTTTACTGCTGTGGACAACCCTGCCTTCCTGTTGGTCAATCAGACATTCCTCGGCAAAGTACCATAAAGATCTACTGTCCCAAATGTGAAGATATCTATAGCCCCCGATCTAGATTTCAAAACAGTATCCTTTATTCTAATTGCGCACAAGTTGTCAAGGTAGTGCTAACACCTGGGAGGTGTTTTGAAATGTCTGGATTACCCCTTTTGGCGAGTTTCACTTTTTTACAGAAACACGCATTTGGTGCATTTAAATGAAAATTTATTACTTTTTAATGTTGCCCCTTTATCCCCCACCCCTAAATGTATTCATAGCCAATTGTAAGAGGGAATTCTGAAAATTTGAAGCTTTATACACTTTTCAAAATGGACATGCATTTTGGCACATCAAATACTGGAAAGAGAACTCAAAATGAGACTGCTAAGGGAGTAGGACGACGTATGTGCATTTCCGGTTGAGATCACTGATTATTGTTTTCTGTTATTTTTCTTCTTTTCTTAATATTTGGAAGGTCAGGTTTGAGGTTAAAACAAGGACTGAAAGCATAGAATCCAACTTTTCTAAATTGCTTGCAGAGGAACTCAAAGATCACGATACTTTTTCGTGCTCCATTCATTTTGTTTCTTTGACTGTACTTAGACATTGATGGTGCCTATTTTGGAACAACATTTGCTCACTTATTTCTGATGACTTATGGGCACATCAACCCACAAATGCCGCCGCAAAGATATGTTCCAAAAGTATTTGGTTTCAAACTTCACAAGCCATGATTCTGTAGGTCCCAGCTGGCTTTGGGACTGAATTTCCTGGCTGATGATAGGGTGGGGAGAGTTCCTCTCCAAGCATGTATGTTTCCAATTCTCTTCATTCTGGAAATTATTATTGATTTTGAGAATACAGTTACAGTTCAGATGTTACTAACTAGCTTCTTTTTATACGGGAAATATCTCATGCGAAAGTCTAGGGTGCCTCGTTGATTTCATAATTTCCATTTGTTTTAATTTTGTTGTAGTATCTTTTGGCACTACATTTGGATCAATGGCAGTTTAATGCGACTGCTCTATTCCATGAACGTGTTGTGCTTTTGTAGGAGTTTCAACGTGTATTTTTTTTTTATTTCCGTTTGAATGGCGCTACTGTTTTCAATTTCACATTGACAAGTTTGTTGTAATTCATCAATTTTAACATTTAGCAACATAATCTGCAGTTTGGCTAAATTTCCAATCCCATGGTACATGTACTTATTAACTGTACCTGTTTTTATTGCCTCGAAATTTGGAATTCACTATTATATTTATCTTAGTATCATGAGAAGGTTTTCTGCGTAGACGCCGTTTTTTAGTTATTTTCTCGTCGTTTACATGATATTTTGCTTCAATGTTACTGAATATTGCTTTGAGAATTTTGTTTATCACATTATTAATAGAATGATTTTAACTTTTATTGCGTATCCGTTGTGTTATACCAGTAATGACTACAAGGTTTGGGTGGTTCTGGAATCCTCGTAAACCCTTCGCTGTCTACCATCATTCCTTTTTGAGTAGTGACATATTGTAATATGGACTAATGTTTAAGTAATGTGCATCACTATATTGTATCATATGGACGCTTGTAGCAATGGGTCGGATACCATTTTATCTGTTCCCCTTCTTTGAATCCCATAGTTGGCCCTGTCCCTGCCTTGTTTCTCGACGGGCAATCCCCTCCCCGAATGGGGGATTGAGTATCTAAACAGAGATTCAGATATCTGAATATTTTTGCTTTTCTTGTTGGGAAAATTAATAAAAGAGTTGAAAATGAAAGGCATCATTGCAATATTACAGTTTTATAAACTCCAAAGCATTAAAATGTACAAAGTTAAATCAATGTCTTTTCAAAAAGCTAAACACATGCATGTAAAGAGATCATAGAAACAAAACAGTGACAGAAAAAATCACATTCAAGATAGACACTAACACAATAAATTATGATCCTTGCAAGACTACTAGGGTATTATATTATATACAATATAGGCTACATAAGTTAGAGTGGACTTCCTATGTGGACTAAATATGGACCACTATTTTTTAATCGAATTTTAACGATCCGAACCGTTCAATGTCTTTAAAACGTGTTGATAAGTGTATTCGCGAGAAAATGTCAAAAATAGTCCGAAAGGGCTTTATCTGGACAGTTTTTCTGATTTTTTAAAATGAACAGTCTGTATTAAATTGTCGCGGATGAAGGCCTTTCCAGTCTTTTTTTGACCATTTTTTGCAGACAAGTTTATAAAAAATGTATAAACACATTGAATGGTTCAGATCGTAAAAAAGGCTTGGTCTTTATTTAGTCTACACGGATTTGGTCTACACAGAAAGTACGCCCACATAAGTTATATAGAGTTATGAGTTAAGGGTATCAGGGTGGATTCATGGAGGGATGGATTCAGAAAAAGAATATGCATCATTGTCCTCGATTTTTTTAAAAAATAAATCCCTAAATTTATCTCATTCTTCATAAAATCTTCAAATTGTCGACCCTTAATGGGGAATGGACGTGATTGGGCCCGTTTGATAATATGGATAAATTTGCTAAAATTGATGATGTGACTCACATTAGAATTAGAGTTAGTATTGGGGATTGTAATATGTAGTGAGTATAAAGAGCCCCGCTACTCGCACACAATTGTGTGCACACAATCTGCACACAATTTATGTGCGGAGCACAGCGGGGCCTCCACAGGAAATTTGATTTTGGGGTTTTGTTTGAAATATTATTTTATATTAGCCTGTAAAAAATTAGTTCAATCGAATAATTTATATAAAAAAAAATTAATCGTTTGAATCTTTATTCACAGTTTTAAATAGTTTGAAAATTTAAAAGATTAAGGAAATTTTATACATTATTCGATTGAGCTGATTTTTTACAGTCTAACATAAAATAATATTTTAAACAAGATCTCGAAATGAAATTTTATACATTATCAGATTGAGCTGAATAATTGTAATTGTTTTATTCAAAATGATTTAGAACATTTGTCAAACTTTTCAATAAAAATCAATCATTTTGGATAAAGTAATTGG
>NMUG010005661.1:0-13012 GCA_002855965.1 Monotropa hypopitys | reverse complement strand
GGCGATCAAGTTCATTGACTCAAGAGGGAAACTGATCGACCGGTCTATGGAGAGACTCCTGGGCTACAGTTTGCACTACCGGGGCTATCGGGGTAGGCGACGTCCTGCTGTTGATCTTAATATCGCGCCTGCTGAGCTAGCTATTCCCGCCGACATCCCTTCCAAAGACCAGGGGGTTATTGTTGCTGAACCTGGCATAATCAATCTCAAGGAGGAAGACGTCCTTGAAGAGGTTGAACATTGGGAGACTCCACATTCTCATGCTGATCTTGACGCTGCTGGACCGTCCTCCCGAGTGCCACCTTCTCACACATATTCTAATTTGCGTGCTTGGGATAAAGAATCGAGGGAAGACATGACCAGATGGAGCTTCGCCGAAATGTACACCGTACGACCCATCGGGAGGGCGACCACACCTCCCAAGGCAACTGGCACGCCTTCTGCTGCTGCCTCTCCTCCTTCCAAAGCTGCTACAGCCGTACTGTCACCACCTGCTACCACAGTGGCGGCTAACAAGGTGACACCACCTCCTCCTGCCGAACCTGTCCCCACCGGTCCTATCCTTCGATCCCGTATGAGATCTGAGGAGACAGGGGAGCCCATGGAGGAGGCTCAGAAATGGAGGAAGATGAAGATGGGACTGCTCACTCGGCCAGACGCTGGGAAGGCTAAGGCCGTGGGGCCTGCTGAGGGGGGAACATATGGACCCATGTGTTGACCAAGGATGACGTCAACTTGGTCACGCTAAAGGATCGCCTGCTAGATCCGGGCACCACTGTCGGGTTGGTTCAGGCCCTGATGCTGCCTCTAGATGTTGTTGAGGAAGCGAGCACGAGCACCATGTCCCTGGCTGGAAAGGTCTTCTCTTACTGCATGAAGGTACTAAAAAATTCGCCTTTTGATTTCTTGCGACTTTACTACTTCTTACTCGCTTTGCTTCTCTCACCAAGCCGTGTAGTGCACTGCCGAGCTCTCCGATCGGTATCAGAGCATTCAGCTGGACTGCTCCCTGGAGACTGAGCGTGCTAACAAGGCGATGGCCCTGTCAAAGAGGACCGATAAGAAGCTTCTACTGGCGAACTCTAAGTATGAGGGTGTATCTGCCGCCCTGTCTGTAGAGAGAGAGAGCCCAGGGGCTGAGTGCCAAGCTATATGAGGCTGACAATAAGAGCCAAGATGCGTTGGAGCTGGCGAGGATGGCTGCTCGGGCTGAGATAGAGCATCGGACCAAGGGACTCGATGCAGAGAAGTCTTCAATGGATGCAAAATACAAGGCCAAGACCCAGGAGCTGGAGCGCACGAAGAAGGCCTTGTTGGAGGCCAAGGAGTCTGCTACCAAGGCCTATGAAGAAGGCCACGAGGCGACTGTGTCGGAGTACACCACTCAGTTCTACCAGCAGTTGCCTCAGCTTAAGGACCTTATCTTCGCGGAGATGTGGCTGCTTGCCATGGATGCTTGTGGCGTGGTAGAGGACTCCCCTTTGCGGAAGGAGATTCCTCTACCAAGCAAAGCCCTATCCGACGAGCAGGCCGTGCTTCTGACAGAAGAGACGGGCCCTGAAGCTGCTGCCGGAACTGTTGCGACTCATGATCTTCCTCCTGAGGTTGAAGCTGATGCCTCTATCACCCTACCTCTTGCTGTTACCATTGTTGCTGACACTCATGTTGCTGGCGTGCAGACGACTGAGCTATCAGAGATCGTTCAACTTTGAATCATGCTTTGCTCTGCTTTTTCCTTTTTGTTTTTTTCTTGTTCTCTGGATTTGCTTTGATGTACTTGGAAACTCCTTTCAGTAATGCTTAAGGCCTGTTTCTATGTCTTTACTTACTGCTTTCTTTGTTTTACTTGGTCTTTGAACTTTCTTCGTGAGCACAGTTGCCCTTGGAACATGTGTTCCCTTAAGAGCCTTTACTTGTTGGTTCGCACTACGGCGAGGTGTCCTTGGAACCTCTGTTCCCTTAAAGGACCTATCCCTTTCTGAGTCGCACTGCAGAATCTGGCAATTTCATTCTGTTTCAGATCTTGGGTCATCTTGGGACTTCTTGTCCCCTATAAGATGATCTCAATGCCTAAGGGCCTCTATGCGGCCTTAGGTTCCTTGGTCCTTTTTGAGATCAGTCTCATGGGATTTTTGGTCCCCTGCAAAGTGCTGATCTCAGGACAATTATTCTAAGCACTCTCTGCTCGGGACCATCGACCTGTCCTGGTTTCGAGATCCGTCCTTTGGGATTTCTGGTCCCCTATAAAGTTCTGATCTCAGGGAAATTATCCTAAGCATTCTCTGCTGGGGACCATCGACCTGTTCCAGTTTCGAGATCAGTCCCTTGGGATTTCTGGTCCCCTATAAGGTTCTGATCTCAGGGCAATTATCCTAAGCATTCTCTGCTCGTGACCATTGACCTGCTCTAGTTTCGAGATCAGTCCCTTGGGATTTCTAGTCTTTTATAAAGTTCTGATCTCAGGGAAATTATCCTAAACATTCTCTGCTCGGGACCATTGACCTGTTCTGGTTTCGAGATCAGTCCTTTGAGATTTTTGGTCCCATATAAGGTTCTGATCTCAGGGCAATTATCCTAAGCATTTTTTGCTCGGGACCATAGACTTGCTCTTGTTTCGAGATCAGTCCCTTGGGATTTTTGGTACCTTATAAGGTTCTGATCTCAGGGCAATTATCCTAAGCATTCTCTTCTCGAGAGCATTGACCTGCTCTAGTTTCGAGATCAGTCCCTTGGGATTTCTGGTCCCCTATAAGGTTCTGATCTCGGGAGCAACTATCCCTGGTATTCTCTACCCAGGACCATTGCCCATAGTAAGGAAGGGGAGGCCTGGCAAGCGTCTGTTTCCTTACTCCTTGCAAGATGCCGAACACAGGAGACTGAATCTGGAAGAAATTAGATTTTCATTGATTTCAAACTTGCTGATACATTGATGAGATTACATTTGTTACTGAAAAAATTTCTTGAGGTTGGAGACATTCTAGGTGTGCGTGATCTTCACTCCATCTAGATCTGTCAGCCTGTATGGCCCCTGGCCTGCTTTCCCGATGACTTTGTAGGGCCCTTCCCAGTTCAGCCCGAGCTTCCCGTCTTCGGGATCTTTGGTGTTGCCAAAGACCTTCCTCAGAACCAAGTCTCCAACTCCAAATTCCCTCTTATGAACTTTTCTATTGTAGAATTTGGCAAGTTGTTCTTGGTAGGAGGCTAGCCTGACAAGTGCTCTCTCTCTTTTTTCTTCTGCTAGATCCAGCTGTACGGCTAGAGCATTGTCATTGCCCCCTTGTTCCACTAGATCTGTGCGTATGGTGGGGATGCCAACCTCTAGTGGGATGACTGCTTCTGTTCCATAGGCTAGAGAGAAAGGTGTCTCACCGGTGGACCTCCTGTGCATTATACGGTAGGCCCAGAGGACTAGCGGTAACTCATCAACCCATCTGCCTTTGGCTTTGTCCAACCTCTTCTTGATGCCATCCAGGATTGTCTTGTTGGATGCCTCAGCCTGCCCATTGCACCGTGGGTAGCTGACTGAGGCATAGAAGTTCCTGATCTTGTAGGTTGAGCAGAAAGCCTTGAAATTATCTTGGAATTGAGTGCCGTTGTGTGATACAACGACATATAGAATCCCAAATCTTGTGATAATGTTCTTCCAGACAAACTACTCCGTGTTGTGCTCAGTGATCTTTGCCAGTGGCTCTGCTTCGATCCACTTGGTGAAGTAGTTAGTTGCAACGAGCAAGTACTTCTTCATTCCTTTGGCTTTCGACATTGCCCCACGATGTCTATGCCCCACTGAGCAAAAGGCCATGGAGCATGAATGACAAGCAAAAATTTCTAGCATTTTTCGCAATTCATGATGTAGACCTTAGCATCTTCTTACATGTACAACCACCAGTACCCTTGGGAGATGGCCTTGTGGGCTATGGAATGCCCACCAATGTGGCTTCCGCACACCCCCTCGTGAATTTAAAAAAGAAATTGTTGAACAATGTCAGGGTGTACGCAGTGCAAGTATGGCCCCGTGAAAGATTTTCTATAGAGAATCTTATCCGGCGAGAGCCATTACTTTGTTGACTTGATTCTAATTTTGTGTGCTTCTTTTTTGTCCGCGGGGAGTTCATCCCGTGCTAGGTAAGCAACGATTGGGTCCATCCAGCTCAGGCCTATATCCAAATCGAAGGTCTCGTCTGAGTCCATCGATTGGATGCTCAGTTGAGATAGAGAATCGATACTTATCGTGCGGTGGAGCTCTGATGATACGGATGAGGCCAAACAAGCCAAGGCATCTGCGTGGCTGTTCTGTCTGGAACTGATCTTTACCATCTCTATTTTCTTGAACCGTTGAAGGAGCTTCTTGGCCAATGCTGCATATGATGCCATCCTATCGTCCTTGGTTCCATATTCTTTGGAAAGATGGTTGACAACAAGTTGGCTATCACAGTGAATGAGTAGGTCTTCAACTCCGCATCTCCTCGCACTTTTCAACCCCTTGATCAGTGCTTCATATTCTGCCTCGTTGTTGGAGGCCTTGAAACATAAACGAACTGATTGCTATAGAGCCAGTCCTTCTGGTGAGAACAAGACTATGTCCATTCCTGATCCTTTGTTGCACGCTGATCTGTCCATGAAAAGCTTCCACTGTCCTTCTGTGTGCGGCTCATCAACGTTTGTCAATGTGGAATGAACGAGAGTGTCCTGCTCATCTTCTGACGACTTTGAGGACGACTTGGGTAAGTCTTGGGTGAGTTGTATTGGTTGGTGAAATTGATTCGTGGCCTTTAGAGATTGTAGTCACCATGTGTTCGACGAAATTCCACTTAGAGTCGTAGATCACGTTTTGAGGACATTGTGGCCTTGTGTTGTTGGATAATGAAAATGGGTGAACAATGGAATGAATTTGGGTTGCGAGCCTTATTGTCGGTCCTTTTGAAATTGTTGAATGCTACGTGTTTGATGAAATTCCCATGTGGGCATTGGGGAGCCATTGGGCTACCAATACCCCTTGGGTGTACCGTGGAGTCACATAGTTGTTGGTTTTGGTTTCTTTGGTGCTCTTGAGTATTGGAGGCATTGATGGTTCGGGTTGGTTTGCCCTTGAGGTAGTCAAGGAGGAATGGTGTCTTGAGGAACTTGATAATGAATTAACATACTCAATGAACGCCCAATATGAGGGGTAAATCCTACGAGGACCACCCTTTCACAATAAAAATCTATAACTTTTATTTCACCTAATTTAATGATAAAGATCATGTGAGGAGTTGTTTGGATCGTTATTGCGTATGAGGGTACCAACTTCGGGAATTGGGATGTGCGATTGCCCCAACCCTTGTAGCCTAATTGTTTTTGAACTATTCGGGATTAGGACGCTCTTGGCCTAATCCGCGTGTTGTTTATGTTGGTACCCATCTGGGTTTAGGATATTCTTGCCCTACCCGCGTTACGGCTATTGCGTGTGTGATGCCCGTTGTGAGCCCTTGAACCGCCGAGTGGGAATATGCTGTTACGGATTAGTACGAGTCCTACGTGACTCCCTTGTGTCTTCAAGGGGGAATAGCTGATCATGGACGATTGCGGTGTCTTGGTACATAGCCCTTTGCTGGTCGTCGAGTAAGTGGGACCCCTTGCTTCAGTCTTGTGGGAGTATTGTGTACCGGACTAGTGCGACCTCCAAGTACGTGACTCGCCTTATGTCAACAAGGTGGGTAATGTCGGAAAGGATGGCTTGGGCTCTCATGATTAGTCATGTGGAGACTATAAGAAAGTAATTAATTAATAATTGAAATCCACCACAATCTCGAAAATATTCCAAAGTTAAACAAGAATCGAATCCATAACAATGTTCTTGGTGATTGGAGGGTTTGGTGGTAGAGTGGCATTATGGTCTTGATGTTGTGGTATCTTGGACTCTCTTGATGAGTTTTGAAGGTTATTTTACTCTAGTGGCTACGTTGATTTTAGTAGGTTGCACTTCACAGTTGGCCGATTGTTGGAGTCTCTCTTAGCTTTCACAGTTGGTTGTGTGCTCGTGTCTGGGTTGCTTTGAGGTTGTGTCACACCTTGCTTGAGTTGGGTTCCCTCTCTCCCCTTTGTCTTTGTTTGTGTGAGTGAACACTTAGGCACGCACCCGCAGGTGCATGCTTGACAATAGTTAGGGGTTTTTTCTACTGAGTTGTGGTTCGCTCAGACCTTTCTTTTTCTCCCTTTTCCAGGATTTGTTTGCAGGGTTTGTTGTAGTTGTGGACTTGGAGGTTGGCTTGTTGTTGGACCCTTGGGAGCTTGCCACCTTGGTCAACTTGTACTACTTTTCTTTTTCCTTTTGTTCAATTGTAGTAGCCAGTTGTATATTTATTCTTCCGCACTCTGTGTTTCTTGTACAATCTCTTTCTGTATCATATGTTTGTAATGGATACTTCAACTGATTGTATTCAGATAACAATAGTTAACTCCCCGTTTATCTTTTATTGTTATTTCAAAAAAAATTTATGTTGGAAATGGCTTTTAAAATTGTTGGGGGTTAAGCCTTTTCAGTAGTGGATTCTGGCGGTGAGCGGCGGAGCTGGGTGGAAGGACCTAGCTGCACAGAGAACAAACGTTAGGCTACCGGCGGCATCGCCGGTGGACCCTCCGATGGCAAAGTCAGCAAAGAGATTGTAGAGAGAGAAAGTAAATGAGCAGAGCTTTTGCTAGTGAGAGAGTGTCTACCTCTGCATTGAATGCTCATCTGTATTTATAGGACATCGGATAGTGGGAGACACGCGCTTCGGCGCGGTTGAGCTGGTGTGACAGACCATGGGGCAGTGTGCCTGTCCCCTCTGAGTGTCTGAACGTGTGGCCGACCGGTCGGCCCCGACAGTGTCAGGCGGCGCCACCTGACAACATCGGGCGGCAGAAAAGCTGACTGAGCGTGCCTGACATTCTGCGGGAATCACAGAAAAGCTGATTCTGTGTCAGGCGTGTGTCTGCCATGTGCGCAAAACCTGGGATGCTGTCCCCGAGGGAATCTTCGCTGTGAATAAAGCACTTTGTCCTGTCTGGCCGAAGCGGCACGCTTCGGCGCTGCTTGTTGTTGGCCGAGCCGTCATGGGCCGAGAAACCTCTGCATAGAAGTGATCCCGAAAGAGCCTTCTAGTCGGCCCTACTTTGCTCGGTCGCACGACCTTGACTTCTAGGCGCCTTGACTAGGCACCTCCTCTGGGCTTTGAGTCCCCGTGCCGGAGAGAGCCCAGAGAGGCCCTGTCGCCGACTAAGATCTGTTCGGCCGCATGCTGGCTGGTCTGAGCTGTGGTCCTCCTGGAGGAGGTCGTGGCTCCGGCCTCCTGAGAGTTCGGCCCTCAACAAAAATTATGGGGTGTTACAATTGGTATTAGAGCTTTCGGTTTGGCTACCTTTGGACCATGGGGAAACACCTAGTCTCTATGGGTTCTTAGGGTCATTACATTCGACTATGATCGTTCTTGTGTGCTTATGGAGCACCATCTTATCTGGGCGTTGTACCCTAGAGTTAGCCTATACGTTCTGACTCCTTCCATGGTTGTTGAGTTTCTCCAGTCCATTGGAAGTTGAGTGTTGTTCTTTTTAGGCAAACCTAGTGGTCTTGCAGGATTTGAGTATTCTCGTGCCTCTCTTTCTTATGATTCTTGATATGCCTTCTCTCCTTTCATTGGGTTTTAGACTCCTTTATGTCTAGAGAGTTGAATCTGTGCTTGGTGGTAGGATGGAAATCCCTGAAGCTTAGACTTCTTCCTAGTTCTGTCACATCCCATCCCGGAATATAATAAAAATATATATATCGGCAACGGATACGTGACTAAACAAAGCATCAAACCAAAACCCAAGTGATAACAATAGCACCATCTCACTGAAACCAACAATAATAATATAGCAGTGCAAGTACAAAAATTGAAATCCCAAAGTAAGACTCCAAATCCAAAAACAGTAGTACTAAAAACTACCACAAGTCTAAATAATGTGAATCAACAACTCCACCAACTCTCACTACTACCAACAGTACATAGTAGTCCCAAAACAACTCCATTATTATTCTAAAGCATAGGTAAACAAAAGCGAACTCCCAACAGGAGCACTACGAGCTACTCTCTCTACTAGATCATCCTCTTGGCATAGGCTTGCAGGTGAACGAGCTAATCTCCCTGACCTGGATATAAATTACAAAACTAACAAGCAAAAGATATCCAGGAGTGTCAGATACAACAGTCATATATGCACTTTGATATATAAATAAAGCTGTTGGGGGGTAAGCCTTTCTTATAGTGGTTCTCGGTTGGTAGCGGTGAGGATGAACGGTTGAACCTGGCTGCAAACGAAGGAAACGTTAGGCTACCGGCGAATGTCGCCGGTGGACCCTCCGATGGCTAAGTCAGCAAGGAATTTTAGAGAGAGAAAGAAAATGGACAGAGCTTGGGCTAGTGAGAGAAGGTCTACCTCTGCATTGAATGCTAACTCCCTTATATAGAGCCATCGATGAGTAGAGGGCACGCGCTTCGGCGCGAGTGAACCACTAGTCTGGGTGATCGGACAGTGTGCCTGTCCCTCCTGTGCGTCTGAACATCCGACTGACAGGTCGGCCCTGACAGTGTCAGGTGGCACCGCCTGACAGCATTGGATGGCAGAAAAGATGAAAAGTATGTCTGGCATGCGACGGGAATTACGGAAAAGTTGATCTCTGTGTCAGGCGTGTGTCTGCCATGTGCGCAAAATTTGGAATGCTGTCTCCCGAGGGAATCTTCCCTGCAGACGAGGTATTTGTCCTGTTCGGTCGAATGAGCACCCTTCGGTACGGTGAATCATCGGCATGGAGCTGTCCTCGGTCAGTAAACGTTCCATGCCGAAGTAAGCCCCAGGGAAGCCCCCCCCTCTGTTGGCCCCTACCTTTGCTCGGTCGCCTGACCTCGGCTGGCTGTATTACTAGGTGGGAACCATCCCTGGGCTGTGAGGCTCCCGTGCCGGAGCGAGCCCCAGGGAGCTCCTATTGCCGACTCTTAGTTGCTCGACCCCCGGATGGCTGGCCTGTACTGCGGTCCTCCTGGAGGAGGTCGTGGCTCTGGCCCCTCTTTAGTTCGGCCCCCAACAATAGCCCCTCAACCCCTTTGGCCAGGGTATTTTGGCAGAAGCGGGGTTGATCTTAGCACCAAAGGGACATGCTGGTGCCGAAGAGAAGGAGCGCCGGACCACTGGAACATCTTGGAAGTTGAACCTCTGACACCTTTATGAACCGTCAATTTGAATTTGATGACGTGTCGCCCTCTGCGTTGTCGGCATGTCTGTCAGACGTTACGTCGAAAGCTGTCAGCGCTGTTGGCTTGCGTGCGCCAGAAATGACGGTTGGGCAGTCCACGTGGTGCGCTGTCGTTTGTCAGCACTGTGGTAGATGGGACAGCATGCGCATACGTATAACTTTTGGCGGCTTCGGCACAAGTTTCAAGGTAGGGCAATGATGAAAGCGACTGGCTGAGGTGGTTTGGCCGGTCACCTGGTTTTGAATCCCAGGTCACCGCCTATAAAAAGCATCCTTAGGATTTCAAATCCTTCCGTTTGCTTCTTCTTCCCTCAGCCCCCAGGCGATTTCCGGCCACCGCTCCAGACGATTTCCGGCGAGTTTCTTCAAGTTTTTTCGAGCAGCAACTTCGATCCAGGTAACGGCTCTTCCCTCCATTCTTCAATCGTTCATTTCTTTCTGTTTTCCCTTCAATTTGGCAACGTCGTTCGGTACCATCTGTGGGGCCTGGAAACTTCTCTGAACATTTCTGGGCTCCATTGATGAAGATGAACATCTTCAATCTGTTCTTGGCTGAGCCGAACTGGCCATGGCTGTTGGTTGAAGGCCAAGCCAATGGTCTCCCTATGCTTAACCGCGCAGGTTGATGCCAGACCGACTAACGATGCCTTGCTGTTTGTGTTTCTTTTAGATACAATTAATGGCATCGAATAAGAGGTCCGACAAGTTCAGGCAGCTGCTGGACTCCCTAACCGATCTTCAGGCCGGCCTCAACTCACGTCTCTCTCTCTCTCTCCTCTGGTCGCCGCTCTAACTCACGACCAGCCCCAATGCCTTTTCTCACGTCCTCACTCCGGCATTTGTCGCCACCTCCAGCTGTCGTTTGGTATTCGCCAGCCCCTCCAGCCTTCGCCTGGCCTTCGCAAGCCTCTATTAGCCGCTGCCTGACCTTTTCCTGGCCTCCGGCGACCTTATCGACAGTTGTAGCCTACCTCCGGTGACCCTTGGGCTGCTCCGGCGACTTCCATTGGTTTCTTTTTGGCTTCTGGGCTACTGGACTATTCCGGATTTTTTGGGTACAAATCTGAGAGTTGTATCCTCTGTGCTTGAGTTGGTTTTTCATACTGTATCAGCACTTGAGTTTTTCTGATGCATGTGCTGATCTCCGGAAAGACTAGTCTGAATGCAATTTGAGTTTTTTGCATTGCACATGCATATTGAGTCAGCCTCGTCCATTGGTAGTATCTGATATCCTCGACAGAACTCGCGACCGTTCTGTGGCTATGTCACAAAAACCAACAAACCCACCTATCCTTGCATTGCATTTGGGGTGTGACTTATTATTATTATTTGATTGAGGATTGCGGCTTGGTTTATTGGGTTCTTGGATTCTGGGTTTTATCGTTCGGATTGTTCAGCATTGGCCTTGTTATTGTCGACTGGGTGATCCGTGGTTAGTATGGACTCTTCACGGACTAATAATTCTCTTACTGGTCCTCTTTCTCAGAGGGAGTTGCAAACTCTCAGACACCTCGTGGCCAAGCTTAGTATTTTCACTCCCACAGCTTTCGCTTCAGCTTCAGCTTTAGTACCCTTCTCTAACCTTTTTGCCAACTCCGATATACAAGTTAATGTTTTTTACAATTTCCTCTCTTCCTTGGATAATCGATTCGGGTGCAACTGGCCAAATGACAGGTTGCTCTTCCTTTTTTGATTCCTATTCTAATTGCTCTGGTAAGGACAAAGTCAGAGTTGTGGATGGTTCTCTATCCTCTATTTCGGGAAAAGGTTCTATTAATTGTTCTCCCAACATTTCACTTTCTTCCGTTCTTTACGTTCCCAACTTTTCTACTAACCTCTTATCTGTTAGTAGTCTTACCCAATCCATAAATTGCTCCATAACATTTTTTCCTACACATTGTGTCTTTCAAGATCTAGATACAGGGAGGATGATTGGCAGTAGTAAAGTGCAAGGGGGACTTTACTGTTTGGAATAGGCACTTAATCCAGTTTGATCACAAGTGTCATGTGGTCAAGCTCTTGCAGCAGATACGGGTTCAGCTCTTCCTTTGTTACATCATTGGAATCGTAGATTGGGTCATCCATATTTTGGAATTCTAGAAAAATTATTCCTGAGTTTGACTAAGCAATGTCTTCGGAGTCAGTTCCTTTGTGAAGCTTGTGAGCTAGAAAAACATAAAAGCTCCTTTTATGCCCCTATTAACCAACGAAGTGATTCACCTTTTTCAATCATCCATTCTAATGTTTGGGACCCTTCTCCTGTTGTGTCTCTTAATGGATATCGCTGGTTTGTCACCTTTATTGATTGTCACCTCTCGTGTTACTTGGGTATATTTCCTTCGGTCCAAAAATGAAGTCTTTTCATGCTTTCAATCTTTTCATCAAATGGTGCGCACTCAATTTGACACCACCATTAAGGTTCTTCGCAGTGACAATGAGACTGAGTATTTAGATGGGTCCTTTCGCACATATCTTGAACAATTTGGCGTTATTTTCCAAACAACTTGTGTTGGCATGCCACAACAGAATAGAGTTTCCGAGCACAAGAATCGTCATCTTGCTGAGGTTGCTCGCTCACTCTTGTTCACCATGAACGGTCCTACGTATTTTTGGGGGGAATCTTTCCTTACTGCAGCCTTTCTTATCAATCGTATGCCCTCCAGCGTCCTCCAATTTCAATCTTCAAGTAGATTTCTCCCTGGTGGTTCTGGGATCAGTTCTCTTCCTCCTAAAGTTTTTGGTTGCGTATGTTTTGTCCATGCTTCTAAAGTTCCTGGTGGTAAGTTAGATCCCAAAGCACGTCAGTGTATTTTTCTTGGCTATACTCCTAGTCAAAAAGGTTATAAATGTTATGATCCACACTCTCGAAAAATGTATGTCTCTATGGACGTCACCTTTTGGGAAACCAAGTCATTTTATCCTCTCTCATCTCTTCAGGGGGAGAATAATAACCAGGAAGAAATGAGAGATGAAGAAAGGTTGACATCCTATACTCTAGTGAAATTGCAGCGGAAGGCCAAACTAACCTAGAGGGGGGGGGGGTGAATAGGTGAGTTATTAAAATTATGTTCCCTTTTTTTAAGCAATTAAAAATATTCAATTAAATTGAATTAAATGTGAAAGCACCAATTGCAAAGAAGGAGGCAAAGAGTAACGGAGAGACACAGAGATATAAGTGGAAAAAGATATAGGGAAGAAAACCCTATACCAAAAAACCACTGGGTCCTATACTACAGTTTTATTAATAACTAAAAAAAGTTTTAACAAGTACAGTAAATAGGCGAATCCGCCAAAAACCCTAAATCTATCACATGTTCTACAAGTTCAACCCGAACCCTCTATTTTAGTCTATTATGATTCACGAGTGACTCACTCGATCTCCGAATCTCCTCCGGACCAAGTTCCACTTGGATCAAACTGTAGATAGGACCGTGCAATGCGAGTGTAGTGAAATGTCAAGCACACACAAAATGCCAATAAGGATCAATTCAAGAACAAGTCTTGAAGTGATACAAAATAAGAAAATCAATAAAGATTTTCTCAAATGATATTTGTATGAATTTTTTAAAAACACGCACAAACAAAAGAAATTAACTTTCTATAAAGCATTTTAAATAATCCACTACAATAATTAATTTACTTTTGGAAGTTTTTTCACAAAAGTAATTTAAAGATTGTGTTGGACAATTTAACAAAACAATAAGGATGCTTTAATCCTATAATGAAATCTTCATTTTAAATAAAGATTAAATGAACTTAGGT
>NMUG010005660.1:0-13013 GCA_002855965.1 Monotropa hypopitys | reverse complement strand
AGGCTTTGGAGAGGTTTTTAGAGTGAGAAAGAGTGGCTGCACGATTTTGGGTGAAATGATACAACCCTAGGACCAAAAACATGAAAACCCTGCACTTAAATATTTCTGCCCGACATTCCCCGTCCGGACGGGAGACCCGTCGTTCGGACGGGAGACCCACTTCTTCCGGACGAGACCCAACCTCGTCCGGACCAGACCTCCTGTAGCATTTTGGGCAACTCTCTGTCTGGTCGTCCGGAAGAGACCCCTTCCCCGTCCGGACGGGGAACCTCTTGAAGGTCCCGAACATTGCTGAAATGCTACCTAGCCTCGTCGACGCAACTCCGAACACTTCCTCCACCTTTCCCGAGCCAAACAATGACCCTCAAGCGTACCACGGTGCCCTAGAACATTCAAAAAGACTTTCCCAAGCAAAATTTAACGAACGAACTAATTGTTAACGAAACAATAAGCGATCTAGACGAGCATAAAATTAACACTATCGAATTAGAGAATATTAATCGCGCTAACATTTTAAGAGTGTAACAAATGAAGCATATGGCTCTCGAGTGAAATATAAATAATGACATAATAATTTCATGACAGCAAGAATTTTATAAAAAAACACTTCAATTTTATTATGCAAGAGTAAACTAGGACAACTTAATTGCAAAGTTGTTAAAATATACATAATTGTAAATTATTCGTCAATTAAAGTTAAACTACAACATATACTTCGTACGGTTAACGTCACCTTAAATTATTGAAGTCCAAGTCTAAAAGATTTATTAGAGATAAATGGCAACGGCCAATAGAAATAACTTAACATGAAAATAAAATTACTTCAATAGAACAATCCAAATCCAAATATTCTATTCAGGGTATTATGGAATGCTTTTAGAATAAAAATCATTTCAGATGAGTTTTATGAGTTATCAAGCCTATGCATTTAACATGAGGATAGGTTGATCGTCAACAAAATTCAAACTCTCTTAACGAGAAATTTTTATAATAATTTAGTCAGTTTTCAAAGTGGGATCACTACCAATCTTTTTAATTATGATTACATATTTAAGAAATTAGTATGGAATTAAACATATTTAGCGAATTGAAATAGGTAATCTAAGGAGGTATCTCGTAACTAAATCGAGAAGATGGTATAACGATATTAAGATACCTGACAGTATCCTACCTTGTTACTTGTAATATTTTAAGTCTGATTAACATCTATGGATCAGTATCTCAACATTCAAATGATTATTTTGATAGAAAATAATAATTTGTTTCTTTTTTCTCATGGTTCTTTATTAAACATATATATCTTGTATTTTCATTAAACTTTAAGTTATATTGTGAGGCTTCATCTTGGTTAAATATGCTTAAAATACGATTATTAAATAAAAATACATTTTAAAGAATTTTTAGAATTTTTTTGGGAATTATTTGAGGCCTTATATGACATTAAAATGAAGTTTAGGGCAAATATTGAAAGAAACAATCAAAATCAGGGCCGAAATATTAGAATTTCAAAAGCTGAGGTAAATCTGCAAAAAGTTGAAAATGGTTGGATCGACCAGTCAGTGGCCTAGTAGCAAAAGCTGCATAAAGCAGTCGTAAAAGCCTGAGGAAAAGTTGGCTTGGCAGTAGTTTTCGGCGCCTGCAGGCAGCGGTGCCAGGCAACTGGTCGGGCAGTTGGACGCTTATTGGTAGGACAGGATGGTTGCTCGGCAATCTATGCAGGCAATTAATGTTTCATTTATGAAAGCCACCTGCCTCCTCCGAGCTTATATAAGGAGACCCTTGAGGCATTCTTTTCGATTACCAAATCACTCCAGAGCAATCATAACTCTCCCAATTTCTTTTTTCGTCCGAATTCCTTTCCGATTACCCTCTGTTCAGTTTGAATAGTGCTCGGTAGTTCTTAGCCGAGCAGTCCTTTTTCAAGATCGTCTTGACTAACTCTTCGGCCACCTCAGCATTCGACAAGCACCCTTTCAGAAGAGTTATTAGTCTTGTTCGACAAACAACCCTTTGGATCTCCAAAGATCATTTGCTATCCAAAAGACAGATCTCTGACACTTTTGCACTTTGACCAAGAGGTAACTTCCATATCTTTAAATCAATCACTCATTGTCCTCCGACACTGCTACCTTCAGTTCGGCTGGTGTAACGCCATGTCCCAATAATAATTTAAATTAAAACGAATATTGGACGGAGAACATTACAAAGAATACCTCAAGTACAAAAACCAACTCTATCAAGGTAAATTAAAACCTTAATAATATCCACTACTACAATTTACCCAAGATTTTAAAGTCTGAAAACCACATAATAACATCAAGAAGGACATACCTCACATCTCAACATAATTTCCATGATGAAGAACTCCAAGTGGTCTACAACAACTCAAAACTCAACATAGCAGAAGATTTAATACTCAACTAACCTGATTATTACAACTTAACAACTTAAAAATACTGAACCAACTACAAGGCTACAATAGCCTGAAACATCTATAATAAACTGCAAGGCCCAACAAGGCAAATAGCTCTACTATCTCCAACAAGAAAAAGGGCCAACAAACTAGCCCAGCAATAACTTGCTAGAATAACTGCAATACCCATTGAAAAGGGGCTAACTCTGCACCAATCCGGCTGTAGTGGACCCGAACCTCAAAGCCTCCAAAATCCTGGATTTCCAAGCCAAAGGAAAAGAAGACAAACAAGTAAGGACATCTAGAGTTGGTTAGATATGACATCTAAACATATGAGTAACAAGAGTTGATTAATATGACAATATAACTTGAATTAAAAGTACAAGTGAAGGACAACATGGCCTCAAGAGATAGCTATTCACATTTTAATCTTTATCTTATTCAAGGGATTTATATTATCATTATTCTATGCCCAAGAAGGGTGACAACTCCAAGGGAGTGTCCACACCTATCTCAACGTATCTACAACGTAAGTGTGTCCAAACAATGGTCAACGTAAGTAGGGTGTGAAATGCTTGGTTCACAAAACTTATTTGTGCAATTAAACTCTAAAATCAGTGGGTTCAATAAAAGTCCAAATCAGAAAATTAAATCAAACACCCAAGCACAAGTGAAATGATTCAAAAGAGGTTGTCAATCAAACATAATAATTATGGTAAATAACCAGGTCATCTCCTCAGGGACTTGGGAGATTTCAATTTTTTTCTCAAACAATGCTTATGTGTGGAGTCTAAGAAAAGAAAATTCAGGATGGGTTGAGGGTCCAGAATTCTAGATTGAGATTGAAAACAGCTGGGTAAAACAAATTGGATATTAAAATTAATGAATGAAAATAGGATCTAATTCTCGGATCTAATCTAATTGAACCACATCACTCTCAATCTCTAAAAATACCTCATAATCATCCACCTAACATTAGGATGATTATGGAAGATAGGCATGAAAATTCAATCAACCAGAAATTAGAATTGATAGATTAATCTGTGATAGGATTAGTAAACCACTGAGAGATTGATTTTGTGTAAAGATACTATGTGCCAATCAATTGATTGTCAACAACGTATCAAACCCAATGTCAATTAATAAAGTGGGTTCAAAATTCCACAAAATTAACCTTCAATTCATGGATCAGTAAATTAGTGCATTGAGAGAGAGAGAGCAAGTGCAATTCAATCACCTCAGATCCTTGAATTAGATCCTTGAATTAGATCCTAAGAGATTTAGCCTCTCATGGATCCTAATTCTACTGAGAAACAATGGAAAACAATGAAACCCATAATTGAATGAATCAAGAATTCAATTAGATAGAAATTCAATCACCAACTGCAAATTAAAATCAAGTGGAGAACAACTAAGTTTATCTACTGCCGGAAATGAAAATCTACGAGAAGAAGAGGAAAAGGAAGATAAAAATCCAAAAACTGCTTAACCACCTGAAATTCCCTACGTTCTACTCTACCTTTTTTACTGAGAATGTAAAAGTAAGAATTTATATCTCTTCTGAAACTAAATCTCTTCCTTTATATAGTAACCCTAGAGATTCCCTCCAAAATTACAGCCAAGCCCCTTTCAATTCCCCAGAATTTCATTTCTGCCCAAGTGCGTGCTCGAGGATTGATGATGCCAATTACCGGGAGTTAAATTCTGGTTTACCGGGAGTCCAATTCTTCTCTTCTTGCACTGAACTTCCGGGAGTTCACTTTTTGATTTCCTTGAGTAGACCATTTCATTTAAGCCACCTGCAAAACAACTCAGACACACACAACACTTATCCCAAAATAAGGTAAAAACCTGAGTATTCAGTTGTCAATCCCAATTCAGTGTTTCAACAAAATTCCAATAAATTCTAGGATTTTAATCATTGAATGCATGACAAAGTAAAGATGTTAACCTCACATATTGGCACTATTAAGTGCCAATCATGAAATGCCCTCTACAATTACTCAACAATCTCTAAAGGTCCACATGGAACACATTAACGCATTAGACCATCCCAAACATGATCAATGCTTATTTCCCAAGATGTGTTCTTTCTATCAATTCCACAACTACATTTGCATAAGGCCTTTGGTTATTAACATGTTCTTCTTTCATTAAGAATGATTATTACTTGCAATATTCATTCATTAGCAAGATATCTCAATGATATACTCAAGCAATACATAATCCATTGTGATGACACATAAGTTTATTACACATTCTTAATCACTTACATTTCTATAAAGGAATAATTACATTTTACAATTCTAGGGTGAACACACACACACACACACACACACACACACACACCAATAGTTCAACTATTTTACTCTTGCCCGAAGGCCAGCCCAATTGACTATATTTGTCACATCTGTTCTATTTTTATAAATCAATTTAATTATTTATGCTAATAATTGAATTATGATGTAATAAAGATTATAAATTTATAAGGGGATATAATGTGCCTAAATAAGTATAAGGGGTCATTTAGTGACTTATACGATTATATAAGGTGCCTAGGTGTATTTGAGGCATGACATAGTTGTAATAAAGATTTATGAGGTAAAAAAGTGTGTCAAGATGAAAGGTTGAAAATGCGGTAAAAAAGTGTGGCAAGATGAAAGCCCCAGGCCCTGATGGTTTCAACTTTAAATTTATTTCCAAGGCCTGGAGCTTTATGCGTGAAGAAGTTCTAGCTTTCTTCTATCAATTTCAAGATAATTGCAAACTTCCAAAAGGGCTGAATGCAACCTTTGTGGCCTTAATACCTAAAGTGAGCAGCCCTATTGCATTGCATGATTTTAGGCCTATTAGTATAGTTGCATGCATTTATAAAATCCTTGCCAAAGTCTTGGCAAAAAGAATGAGAAAAGTGATAACTTCTGTTATTGGTATCGCGCAATCGGCTTTTGTGACAGGGAGGCATATGACGGATGGTGTGTTGCTAACTAATGAAATAATTCATTATTGGAAGGCAAACAAAAAAGGGGGGTCATTCTTTAGCTGGACTTTCACCGGGCATATGACAGCGTTAATTGGGCCTTTCTCCTGAAAATGATGAGAAGTCTGGGCTTTGGGTCTAAATGGATTGACTGGGTGGAGGAATGCATCTCTACGGTATCTATGGCAGTTCTTGTGAATGGATCACCATCGACACAGTTCTGGCCCGAGAAGGGAATTCGGCAAGGGGACCCTTTATCGCCTTTCCTTTTCAACATAGTGGTGGAAGGACTAAATATATTACTGGAAAGGGAAAAAGGGGCTGGTTTAATCAATGGAGTTATAGATGGGCCTGAGGGTATTTCGATTACGCACCTGCAATACGCAGATGATACTATAATATTCCTCAATGATGATGAGGTTGAGATTGCTAATGTCAAACGAATTCTAAGGTGCTTTAGAATGGTGTCTGGGCTACAAGTAAACTTTGCTAAAACCTCTATATTCCCAGTGGGAGTCCCAGAATCTAGAATTGGTTTTGTGGTGGCCTCAATGGGGTGCAGACTGGGCCAACTTCCAATGAAATACCTTGGCATCCCGATTGGAGCCAATCCCAGGAGGGCATCTACATGGCAACCTATAATCGATAAGGTAAAACAGAAGCTCAGCAGTTGGAAAGGTAAGTTGTTATCTACCGCGGGGAGACTAACTCTGATTAAATCGTCGCTAAACAGTCTACCAGTATACTACATGTCCTTATTTAAAATTCCGAAGGTGGTGGCAGCCAAAATAGAAAGGCTTCAAAGGAGGTTCCTGTAGGGAGGTGCAGATGGGCATAAGAGAATTAACTTAGTGAAATAGAGTAAGGTGTGCACGGCTAAGGAGAAAGGTGGGTTGGGTATTAAAAGGATACTTACTCATAACCCGTCGATGTTGGCCAAATGGTGGTGGAGGTTCTTCAAAGATAGTAGCGCGCTGTGGGCTAAAGTCATCAATGATTTGTACAAGAACGTTAGCCTGGGGAGCTGGCCAGCACAGCCGTCCAATGCTAAGTCGTCCCCATTGTGGAAGGATATCATTGCTTTAGCTAATCACGACCCGGATATGGCCCAAATATTTAGGGAGGGGTTGACTTGGAAAATTAGGTCTGGGAATCAGACTAAGTTTTGGTTCCACCCCTGGTGTGGGGGGGTCAAACTAAAAGACGAGTTCCCTCGTCTTTTTTCCCTGGCTACAGATTCATCTGTGTCCCTTTCCAGCATCATCACTCCATTTCGGCTGCTGGGGGTGAGGTCTTTGCTTTTTCGAAGAAGGTTATTTGTATGGGAGGAGGAGCTTTGGGATACACTAAGTGATCGTTTCGCCAATGTTCCAGAGCTGGGATCAGGGCAGGACTCAATTTCCTGGGCCTGGGAGCAAGGGGGTTGTTCTCTGTTAAGAGCCTATATGATCGCCGGGTAAGGCATACTTCATCAATCGAGGATCTGGGCAAAGTGTGGGCTAAAGTTGCCCCTCCTAAGGTCGAATTTTGTGGATGGCTAGCTATGCAAGATGCATTGTCAACGAAGGTAATGCTAGCTAAAAGGAACATAATGTCCTTTAGTCCATCTCAGCTTCAATGTGCTTTCTGTGGTACCCACGAAGAATCGGCGGACCATTTATTCGTGCATTGTGATGTTAGTTGGCAAATTTGGTGCGCAGCCTTATCAAGATGGCATATCTCCTGGGCTTCCCCTCCCACTCTACGATTATGCCTTGATTGGTGGTGGGGGATGCCATTCAGGGGCCTTGAAAAGACTATATGGAAGATAGCCTTCTTCGCGGCGATCTGGACGATATGGTTAGCTAGAAACAAATTAATCTTCCACAATATTACAATACAAAGGGAGAGACTGGAAGAAAAATCAAATTTCAGGGCTGTAGAGTGGGCTGTTAGAAGCTTGGACATCTCGCCTTACTCGATTTCGGACGTCATCTGGAATCTCGATGCTGTCAGAAGGGTCCTGAAAGGGAGACCGGCTAGACGAGGAGTGTTGCTATGATGGAGATCTCGCCATCTACAGGGAGTCTGAGGCATCCTTTGAGCTTTGCGTTCAGTTGTGTGGTTCTTGCAGAGATTAAAAGGGGTTAAAGAGGGCTTCAGAGATATAAAGTTTAAAGAGTTCAGGTAAGGTAGTGGCCTGATTTCATCCGCCGGTGCTGCTGGTCGAAGTGCAAATCTGGTGGATCTCTGAGCTGTTCGCCGGGGCGCGTTCTGGCTTCTGCAGGAGCTCGAGTGTTTCCAATTGTGGGATGGTGCTGGAAGGGTAGGTGGGAGGTTTTTAATTTGGGAATTGGGGTACAGCTGGGTGGGTGTTTCCGTGGGATGGTTTTCTTAGGAATTGTATTCACTATGGTGGGTCTGGGACGAGCTCTCTGTTTGAGCCCATTTGTATAGCCTTGTACATATTTGGGTTGTGTCCCAATTGGGTGTTAATAAATCTTTGGCTTTCCAAAAAAAAAATAAAGATTTATGAGGAAGGGTAATATTGTAAAAGTGTTAGAAAATCTGATGTGAAGAAGGGAAGAGGGTTGCCCTAGCCCCCATTTTATGTGTGTAACTTGTGAGAAAGAGAGAGTATTATAGAGAGAGAAGAAGAAGAATAAGACCATCAAGGAGATCGAATCCTAGAGAGTTATTCTCCATAGAAGATCAACACCAATTAAGTATCTCTCTCCCTTAATTTCATGATTAAATTCATAGAGGTGAGTTGTAGATCTAGGGTTTTATATATATTCAGATTTTGGTGTTCTTGAGGTAAAACCCTTGGATTAGAGGCCTTTGAGATGTTTAATGTCTTGAGGTTTGGAGTATGTTATGTATTTGAGTTGAGGGTAATGTTATAATATAGTGATTTTCGAAGTATGGGAGGTTAGAATCGAGTTTTAGATGATTTGGACAAAAGGGGTTCACAAAATTGCCATTTGAGAAGTTGCTGTTCTGAAGATTTCGCTGGAGCGCAGTCCAGTTCGCTCGAGCGACTAAGGTTCTACTCGAGATATGTGTCGAGTGAAATGGGTATTTTTGGATCGCTGCTGTCGAGCGGGTATTTTTTCTCGAGCGGATGGTCGAGCGACCAATTTCGCTCGAGCTAAGTGTCGTGCAAAATACTCAGCAAGTGGGATTTTGAGGTTTTTGGTCGGGTTTGAGCAATGGTTGATCTTTAAAGTGTTATAGATCATATATAACAATTTAATTGGGGTCTTGGGAGACTTAATGAGAGAGACTTGGAAGTCTTTGTGTGTTCAAGAGTTCTTAAGGAATTAAATTAACTTATGGTTATTTCATGAGTATTGAATGTTTATTAAATTATTAATAATCTGTCACAGGTAAGCTTGTGGATCTTCCATCGTATCATAGAAAAATTTTGGCACCGTGGTGATTACGGTGAGTTTGTGTTAGATATGAATATCATTTAATCATATACGAACATATGTATGTGGTAAGTAGAAATTCCTTAATGAAAATGTGTTAACCCTTTATCTTGAAAATCATGTTAATTATGTGGAGAACAATGAATGCTATTGATGTAAATAGTTGGGTGATGTGCATAGAATGGTATGTAGGATTCTCTTACTTAATGGCATGAATCCCTTATCACGGCGAGTATAATAACTTCTTGGAAATCAAAAGATTATATAAATTGCACATATGAATGACATGCATGGAATGAACTAAGGATTGAATAATCAGAGTAGCGTAGTGGAAGCGTGATAGACCCATATAGGTACGTATCTACTATGACATCCGTGTGTGTGTGATACACTACTCGTCAGTTGTTGTTTAGATGTGTGTGTGGCCTCAATGGGCCTTGTTATTCTAATAAAAATCATGGGGTAGGACTGCATTGTGTATGAGTCTATATGTGATGAAAAGAGTTATCCCTAAATTATGTATTGGATATTATATATGGCACGTGTGTGTGTCAAGGTGGACAGTGTGGGCAGAGTAAGTATTTTCATTTAAAAGGTAGCCAGTGTGGGCAGTTGGCATTATTCCCAATAGGCATGTGTAGCCTAAAGTGTCTAGTGTTGGCCGTTCAGCATGATGCCAAGAGGCTTGTGTAGCCTAGGGTGGCCAGTTTAGATAGAAATGATAATGAACATCAAATATAGCTATGTGGGTTGGCCTTCTGGAAATCGTAAATTGTGTGAACTATGTGTGGTAAATATTAATAAAGCAATAGTATAGCCACTTGGGTTGGCCTTCGGGCATGAGTTAAATTTTTTTACTATCGGGTGTGTGCGCGTGTTTACCCCAAAATGGTAAAGTATATTTATTCCGTATAGAAATGTAAGTGTTTGGGATTATGAACGGCCTATGTGCCATCACATGGATTATGCAATTATGAATTGTAATATCGATAGATGTATGTATCTTGGGAAATAACATTGTTACGTTAAGAATGGTCTAAGGTGTTAATGTGTCCCATATGAACCCTTAGAGGTTAATGAGTACCCTCTGTACGTTGACTTCTGTTTGGACACCTTTACGTGATAGACCTTGAGTTAGCATTGACAGTCCCTTGGAGTTGTCCCCCTCCTTGGGCATAGACTAGTGAGAAGGTGAATAGGATAATTATAGTTTAATTATCATTGAATGAAGAAATGAAATTGTATAAATAAGATAAATGTAAAAGCATGCAAAACGTGGGAAAAGATGTAAATAGGAATAATTGTGGTTACAACTTATGTTAACTTCTTTTATGTCTTTAATTCCAGTTATTCCATTATGTTAATTAACTCTTGTTAGCTATATGTTTGGATGTCATATCTAACAAACTCTGGAATTCCTTTTTTGTCTTTCTTTCTTTTTCTTTGGCTTGGAAATCCAGGATTTACGGAGGCTTGAGGTTGGGGTCTACTATGGTCGGATTTTGGGTGCAGAGTTAGCCCTTTCAGTGGGTGATTCAGTTATGCTTGTAGGTGGTAGTATTGGCTAACTTTGTTTAGCCTTATACTTGTGTGGTAGTAGTAGCAACCTTGTTTGGCTTATGCAGTTTATCATAGATGTTACAGGTTATCGTTGCCTTGTGGTGATAACCTTGTAGTTGCTATTATGATAATAGATTTTTGAGTTATAAACTTGGGTTAGTTAATATTTGATCTTCCACTATACTTTAAGGTTTTATTATTGTAAAGTATGATGTTGAGAAGTATTATATCTGAATAAAGTCCTTGAAGATTTTATATTGTGGCATTCTGCGATGAGCATTTTCCTTGGAGTTTTATCAAGTGAGGCTTGGGATTTTATTCTTGAGGTATTCTTCGTAATGTTCTCTGTCCAATATTCGTTTGAATTTAAATGATTATTGGGACGGGATGTTACAATTTGGTATCAGAGCTTAGGTTGTGAGATTCTGGAATTCTTGGTTGGAAATTGAGGATTTGTGATGGTGTCTAGTAGTAGACCCTAGGATGGTTAAGTGTTTTAATGTTTGTGTTATTCGAATTGATGACTAGAGGTTGAAAGATTAGGTATATCTTGGATGTATAATGAGTCATGTCTTGGTCTTGTCACCGCTAACATTTCCTTTGCTAATGATTATGTTAATTTTGATATATATATATATATATGTATATATATAAATTGTTATAGCAGGTCTGCTGGTATGGATCATGATAATCCTATAGGCGCGGCTCCTAATACATCGAGTTTTGGTGAATGAAATTATCCAGTGTTGGAGGGAATGAATCAGTTAATGACAATGGTTACTCAATTAGTAGAGAATTAGTTGGAGTTTCAGCAGTGGCGAATGGCCCAACCAGTTGGTAGAGATCCATGTATGGATTTAATAGCAAAGTTTCGGAAGTTATATTCTGTAGAGTTTGAGGGTTCAGCGGTGCCTTGTGAGGCAAAAAATTGGTTAAAAGGTATTAGTAGAGTTTTTGAGGTTATGAAAGTGTCAAATGAGGAAAAGTGAGATTAACAACCTTTAGTTTAAAGGGTGAGGTCTTGTGTTGGTAGGAGGCTATGAAGCGTCAGTTATTGGCACCCTTGCCAGGAGTGTTACCTGCTGCACCTAGAGTGATTACTTGGGAGATGCTCGTAGAAAGTTTCAACGAACATTATTGCCCAGAAAGCTATAGATTGGAACAATAGATGGCATTCACATACTTGAGGAAAGGTGAGATGAGTGTGGCAGAATATGAGGCAAAATTTATAGCCTCGTCTAGATATGCGGTGGATTTGGTAGACTCAGAAGAGAAAAAGTGTATAAGGTTTAGAAATGGGTTAGAACCCAAGATTTTATCTAAATTGATTTCATATAGAGAGAGGGGCTATACCGATTTGATGGATATGGCTAAGAGGATTGGAAAGGATAATGTCAAGTTGGCCGAACAATGGCGTAACAACAAAAGAAGTAGAATGGAGTTTTCACATTCAAACAAATTGGGTGATGTTAGCATGGTTCGTAAGAATAAGAGCATAGTAATGGCAAGGTCTACATAAATAGGTGAAATTGGGTCAAAGTGTGAGACCACAAATTGGTGCAATTGATTATGATTCATTTAAGAGATATTTTGGTTGTGGAGCTGTAGGCCATAGAATGAGAGAGTGTGTTTCTAAGGCCCAAGGTTTCAAATGCTTTAGATATAATAAGTATGGGCACAAGGTAGTTCAGTGTCCGTGGAATCAAAATGTGTTGCATGCGGCATCCGTGAATCAAATAGTGGATAAGTATCCTTTGGGCAAGTGGGATGTGTTATGTTTTGGGTGCAATGAAGTTGGGCATATAAAATCCAAGTGTCCTAAACTTTAGATGATCGAGGAAGTAGTGGGTGGTGTCCTGTCCAAGAGAAAGAATGAAAAAGGTGTCACGGAGGCTCCAAGAGTGTAGGTTACTTCAACCTCACATGGAGTGCAAGACACACCATAGTATGTGAAAGGTATGCTATTGTGTTTTCCTGATTTATGTGTATGTGGATCTATGTGTGATGAATAGACTTGATTTTGTTAAATCATATGAATCATGCAATGAAATGTGTTAGGATAATACTTCCTAATTGAAAAGCTTGAAAACTAAATATGAATCTAGGATCCTTATGTGTATCTTTGATAAAGGAATCTTGTGTGAAGAAATCAATGGAATTTTTTTTGATGGAATAAGCTCTTGCTTGATTTGGCATAGTGTATGCATGATATGGTGTGAGTTAGTAATTGTTATTGAAAAAAGTAATTTCACTTGAATGCCAAATATGTAATGATAAGATGAATCCTTAATGCGATAAAGTTCCAATGTGAAACAAATTGTATAACTAGTGGATATCGATCGTTGTATGTTTGATTATGTATGATGTATATGCATTTGAATTATATCATTGTTATGGACTTGGCATCGTTAAAATAATTTGGTAAGAATGTAACTTGTGGAATTGGTGATGTATGTCTAGCATGGTTGATGATGCTAAGAATGCATGTGGAACACTTTAGGTGTGTTGTTGGAATCATGATTGATGACCATGAATAAAATTCTCCTTGTAAGAACCTATGTGATTGGATTAAAATACTTGTGATAATGTTAAAATGCATGGCATGATGTTATAGAGACTAAAGTTGAAAATCTATATGCAATTTGTT
>NMUG010005659.1:0-13013 GCA_002855965.1 Monotropa hypopitys | reverse complement strand
TCGCGGTCATCCGTCATGCTTCTATCGGTCCTGGCACAATACCCTTATGGGTTCGTCGTTCCTAGCCGAGCCTCCGGCAGTCTTCTGCCAAAGCTTCTGTTGGCCAAGGTAAGGCAACCGGAGACCAGGCCTCCAGCAGTCATCTGCCTGGCTTCTACTGGTCTCATCCTACTTGATAAGACTTCCGGATCATGCTAAGGGGACTGGTAAACCCCTTAATGTGTCCGGAGGGCAACTCTTGTGAAATATATGCGACAAGTTAAGCAAAAGGTGCATTCATACATTCATTAAGAACGAGTTAACGTCCGGAAGATGACAATAATTTTTTTCAAAAACAAAGCAAAAGAATTAGTAGGAAAGGGGGAAGCCTTCAGTTCTGCTTCGGATGGTGCTCCTCTCCGTCGGCTTATTCCTCTTCTCCTTCTTCATCATCTTCATCATCTTCATCCACCTCCGGGAAGGTGTCCTCAATTGGGATCAGCGACACCTCTACCTCCTCGACGTATCCCCAGGCGGAATGATCCTCAGGGACGCCTGCTTTCCGCAGCGCCAAGTCGTATCCGTCTCGGTGGCCCTTCGTGTAGCCAGGGGTGTAGCTGTTCTTATGCTGTTCAAGCACTTGATCCCGACATTGCTTCCCGAAGGTCTCTCAGGCGTCCGACAGGCCTTCCCCGTAGCCAGTCTTATTGGTCGCCTTGGCCGCGTCCTCTCCCTTCTTCTTCTCTGCCGATGGCTTCTTCTTGTATGAACGCCTCTCGTACTGAAGCGTCTTATCTAGGTCAGCGCTTTTTTCTGCTCCTGCTCTATTGCCTTCCGCAGGTTAGCAATCTCAGCGTCCCTTCCGGTCGCCTTCTCCCTGAGCCGGATCCTCTCACTCTGAGCATATAGAAATCTTTCATAGACAGAAGAGAAGCAGGCAAGGCCCTGCAAAATTTATCAGTCAACAAATAGCATGAAGTAAAGAGATCCAGAAAGCTGGCTGAGACAGTACCTCGACAATAGAAGAGAAATCCTTATTTACCCTTCCAACGAAGGTATCCGTCAGAGAAGCCAGGATGCCCGGAGACTCCAGCAACTGTGCGAACCTCACCCCCAGCTCGTGGTGTGCTGCCACGCTGTCGGCAGCCAGAATGGGAGTACCGTCGGCCCAAGTCGGTTGTGGCTGCCACACCTCATCGGCGCCCACCGGCTACTTCCCACGGTCTCCGGCAGAAAGTGAAGAAGTCCTGGCATGCGGCTGTCCAGTCTGCCCCTCTGGACACTCCTCTATCACCAACTGGACTCCGGATGCAGGAAGAGGAGTCCGGGAGCCATCGCCATCGACGGTCGGAGCAAGAGGGCCCGGAGTTGCAGGAACCTGTCCTTGAACGACTTGGGATGAGGCGGCCTCCCCTTTATTAGGGCCCCTCTTTCTCTTCTTGACGAATGCACCCTTAAGGGGAGCAGCCTCTGCTTCAAAGCCTTCTCGGATTGGCATCTCTGAAGATTCGGGCAATCTAGCAGCAGACCGGCGAGTTGCTCTCTTCCTCTTGTCCTCTAGGAAGGAAAGATAAGTCGGCTGGTATTCAAGGAGCCGAGGAACATCCATTTCAGGGAATGCACGGAGCGCAACGAGATGACTGTGTGTCGGTCTGCTTCTTCAGCAGAAGGGTTACTTTTGAAAGGGATGCAAAAACAGAAAACACGATCAGTCGGTAGAAGACAACAGATTAATTGAAAATATGAAGACATGACAAAAGGTTTACCGGGCGACCCCTTCGTAATCGGTATGGGTTTGCTCCCATCAGCGGGGCTGTTGTAGCCTCCGGACACCACTACGTAGATGTCGGCCCATTTCTCAGAATCCGGTAGATGGGTGAAGGGTCTCTGGATCCAGACCGAGCGCTCAAAAAATAGCGCTCAGATTTCTTATTTTGAGAAAGCGTGAAGAGGGCAAAGGGTCGGCAACAGTAAAGACAAGCCCCTGGGTCCGGCAGAGTTTTCTGATGCATCCGGTGACCCTATACGTGTTTCCAGTAAGTTGGGCTGGAGAAAGCCCATACTCACATAGAAGGTCCCATATGAAATCGTCAACGGGCAGCCGAAGGCCCCCCTCGTTGAAAGCCATGAGGGGGATGGCGACGCGGTCATCGTCGTATGGCACTTCCGCCGGCTCATAAAGCAACTCCATCATGACATCACCAGGAATGGCATACTTCTCCCTAAAGTTGTCTGGCAGAAAGACTCCGGACTTGGAGTACCGCAGATATGGGCAGGTTGATCGTCTGCCGGAGGGTCCATCTACCTCCGCTACCTTAGCGGCAGCCTCCACAGTTACAGCAGGAGCCGGCAGGTAGCGAACGTTCACTGGGCTTGCCGATTCAACAACCCTGTCAACCTCATCCGTAGTATCAGAAGTCGATGACGACGATTCTTCGTCAGTCAGTACATCGGAACTCATCTCTACTTCTGAGCCCATCTCCACATCAGAAACAGATCGCGTGTCATCGGAGTCTGACATCTTCTGCTCATGTCCTGCTGGACAACCAAAACGAAAGTTAGAGGGCGATAAATCCCCATACTTGGGGCTTGCGCCGACTCTACTTATCCTCCGCCAAAGGATCGTATAACCCAATCGGCGAGAGGGATGGCAGTCCGGCAGACAGGCAGTCCGATCAGCGAATCTCCCACCGATCGGGCAGGAGACCGCTCTAATAAAGGAGAAAATGCATAAACTACTGAGGTTCGGAATGGTACCTGAAGGAAAAGGAGAAGAAGGAAGACTGGGAAGCTTGAGAGAATCTGGAAGCAAGGCAGTCGGAAGTAGCAAGAGTCGGGGAGCAGTAATTGTAGAGTGAAGGCTCTAACTACCCACTGTTTGTATTTATAGGCGAGGGAAGGAGGCCAACTGCCTCGCATAGTTCACGAAGCGGCGACTCCAGCCAATCAGCGGCAGGTGTGGATATCGAAGCGACGTCTCATCCGTACGAGCCAACACCTCCAGCAAATCAGGATATGACATGTGGATGATTGAGAAGCGGTGGTTGAAAAGCAATCATGGCAATTCTGGGATGCACCGGATAGTGCGCGTGCCATAAACTCGGAAGCTTCTCGAGTAATGGCAAGCCTTCGGCAACATCATTCCACGACCGGCCCAACGGACCGATTAGCGTCCGACACAACTGATTCAATCCCCTCAAATAAATTGAAGAGAATTGAGGGGTTATTATGGTAGCCAGACCGTATTCCTCTTGGGCCGGACCCTACCATCCGGATCGATTCAATTATCCGGATCCAATTCATACACCACGGAGTGATCCAGGGCCATCGGCCTCACGAACCTCCGACCATACACTGAAGCTAGAGGACAGAACCGACGGTTCATCACATGTTCTTCGGCAACCTAAGCAGTCTCACCGGACACCTGAAGGGGCCAAGACGGGCCGGCCACGCGGTCTCCTTCAACCTCCGGCAAATCCATCCGGACGTCAAGGAAGCCCATCGTTACCACTCCCCACTGGGAGAAGGAACAACTTCCACCGACGGACGGTCCTGTGCCGGAGGGGTCCACCATCGGCAGCGACAGGGAACAATGACCTCCGGCAGGTGGCACTCGGGTCGGCCGTATAACTGCTGACGTGGCTCGGGTCGGTTCAGCGGCCCAACAGCATCATAGGGCTGACGTCAGCACATGGCATCCCCCTGTGTGCATCACACGCTTGCACGTTTGGTGCCAAGTCAGGACGACTATATATACCCCGTCAAAGTACTGTTCACGGGACCGCTTTCTGGTATTTCTATGACCCCTCTTTAAGCTTACAGTTTCTCTCCCTTGCCGTCACTGACTTAGCCATCGGAGGCCCCTCTCGGTCGCTGCCGACCGGTGGGCACTGACCTTTGTGTTGCAGGAGCCAAGCAGGTGATCCCCTTTTCTCTTATAGGTGACCGCTCATCCGACCGAAGCATCCATTCCAGCCGTCCGGCCAGAACCCGAAGGATCCAAGGAGCCCTCCAGACTCTCAGTCACCACACTGGGTTTCTAGCTTGGTCATGGATTGTGTTTGCGAATGGGCCAATTGAGTGAGAGATTAGATCTGCTTTGATTGTTCTTCAATTATTATAAAAAATGATGCTTGAGAAGCAGAATCCAATTGAGGGTTCGCATAAAATGGTGCTTGGTATTGCGAATGTGAGGGAGTTGGTTGTTGGTATGATGTGCCTTGAAATTTAGGCCGATTGGGTATAAAGTATTGACCTATTGTCGACCTCTATGGTGGTTGCTCTTGGCTCAGGACTCGCCATGAAAAGTTAGGATGATTCCTCCACCCTTGGTTGTAGGTGTTGGAATGTGGATCATTCGGTGGGCGCCCATAGCCTTGGGTGGTACACACTTGTTCTTCATTCTCCTGGGACGGGAGTGCATGATGTCACTCCTTTGTTGTGTGCCCCAGAGTACAACATATTTGACATACCTCCACGATGGTTGGAGGTGATAGAGTTTAAAAGGAATTATGACTAAAAGATAAAAAAAGTATCAAGCTTCTTAGCCAACGAGTCCACCTTCAAACTCAAATCATAATTTTGGTCCACATTGTATAAGCCTTTGGGCTCATTCATCGATGGGGAGGACCGGTCATTAGGAATGTGATAGTCTTGGTGGTGGCGGGAATTTTCAGCGAATTGTTCAAATATTTGCCACCCCTCATCCTCGCTTTTTCTCATGAAAATACCGCCACAAGATGCATCAATCATATACAGGTGGCGTTCTGTCAAACCATAATAAAAATTCTGAACCAATTTCCATTTGGGCACCTCATGGTGAGAACACCTCCTAATGAGTTCATTCAATCGTTCCCAAGTTTCATGAAATTGCTCGCCGTCCAATTGTGTAAAATTCATAAGGGACCGGTGGATTTAGTTTGTTTTCCCAATGGGGAAATACTTCTTGAGGAACTCGTGTTGACATTGGTTCCACGTTGTGATACTCCCCGATGCCAAGGTATGAAACCATTGTTTAGCTCGATCTTTTAAAGAAAATGGGAAGAGCTTCAACCTTAAGGCATCATCGGTAAAATGGAGGATTCTCACCGTGGAACAAATGTCCATAAACTCAGTAAGATGGGTATATGGATCTTCATTCTCACGCCCATACAAATTCGGTAATAGATTTAGCAAGGTGGGCTTTATTTCATAATGAGTTGCCATCGGGTCCAGCTGTCTTAAACAAGTAGGGTCCATGTAAGGACCCAGAATGAAGTAATCCCTGATGGCCGAATATGCCGGCCTGTTACCACCGGCAATTGCTGGAGGCATTTGAATGTTACCACCCATGACAAATGGGACATTTTGATTATCGCCAAGGGGTAGAACATCGTTTCCAAAATTTTTAGCCATCAGAATCGGAGTTTGATTCTTTGACGTGACTGTTCTTTCAAGTTCTAGATCCAAAGTCTCTAGCTCTGGGTGCAATGAGCGGTGCCCGAGCATAAAATACTAAAAATCAACTTATAAGTACTTACAGTGCCCTTGTGATGAAGCTAGTAGACTTCTCCTTGGTGCCGCAAGTCTTACAAGTTTCCTAAAAACTTAGTAGAGACCACAACAAAGTAATGCAAAAGAAAGTAGTGAAAAGAAAATAAACTACAACTAACAAAAGAAACAAAAATTTAACTATGGAAATTGTTTGACCTTCCCTGGCAATGGTGCCAAACTTTGATCACTGTCGTGCGCGAGTCAAAAAATATAATTTATTTCAATGATTTAACACTACTATGTAGTAATGGTAAGTCAAGGGTCGAACACAAGGAAGGTGGAAAGGTCTCCCAATTTCGATTTACATTCTTAAGTTAGCGTTTAGAAAGAGGATTTTGATTTAGGATTTTTAGTTTAAGCGGAAATTAACTATTGACTATGGGGGTTAATGGATATTGAATGTAACGACCCGCTCCCACCCTGCACAATATTGTCCGCTTTGGCCACCATGTCCCAGAGGACTTCCCATGGGGTCACCCATCCTTGGACTACTCGAAGATGAGCACGCTTAACTGGGATGTTGTAATGGGCTTTGATGCCTGCACGTCTTTAAAAGGCCTTGGAACATCCCAGTTAAGCGTGCTCATTCTGGAGTAGTCCAAGGATGGGTGACCCTCTGGGAATTCCTCTGGGACTTGGTGGCCAAAGCGGACAATATTGTGCAAGGTGGGAGCGGATCATTACATATGGTATTAGAGCCTGTACCAACCGGAAATGTGGGACCAGAGGAGAATCTTGACCCCACATGAGGACGCATGGTCTAAGTGGCGGAGATTATGACACCCTAGTCTAAGATGTCAACTGGAGTCCCAAAGGGGACATCCAGGTTAGTGGATGGGTCCCACATTGCTTGGTGGATGTAAGTTGTGTGCTATAAATAATAGATCATGAATCTACCTTGCACAAAGCCTTTTAAAGTCGTGTGGGTGTCAAATCCCAGTGGAAATTCCCAGTTAAGCATTCTCGTCCTGGATTAGTCCAAGGATGGATGACCCACTGGGAAGTCCACTGGAACTTGGCGGCCAAAGCGAACAATATTGTAAAGGGAGGGAGTGGGTCGTTACATATGGTATCAGATCCTGCACCAACTGGAAATGTGGGACTGGAGGAGAATCTTGACCCCACACAAGAATGTGTGGTCCAAGTAGGGAAGATTGTGATACCCCAGTCTAAGGTGTCAACTAGAGTCCCAAAGGGGAGATCTGGGTGAGTGGACAAGTCCCACATTGCTTGGTGGATGTAAATTGTGTATGCTATAAATAATAGATCATGAACCTACCTTGCACAAGGCCTTTTAAAGCCATGCGGGCATCAAAGCCCATTGGAATTTTCCAGTTAAGTGTGCTCATCCTAGAGTAGTCCAAGGGTGAGTGACCCTGGGAAGTCCTCTGGTACTTGGTAGCCAAAGTGGATAATATTGTGCAGGGTGGGGGCGGGTCGTTACATATGGTATCAAAGCCTGTACCAACTAGAAATGTAGGACCAGAGGAGAATCTTGAAACCACATGAGGACATGTGGTCCAAGTGGGGGAGATTGTGACACCCTAGTCTAAGGTGTCAACTGGAGTCCCAGAGGGGACATCCGGGTTAGTGGATGGGTCCCACATCGCTTGGTGGATGTAAGTTGTATGCTATAAATAATAGATCATGAATTTACCTTGTACAATGACTTTTAAAGCTGTGCGGGTGTCAAATCCCAGTGGAACTTCCCAGTTAAGCGTGCTCGTTCTGGATTAGTCCAAGGATGGGTGACCCCCTGGGAAGTCCACTAGAACTTGGCGATCAAAGCGGACAATATTGTGCAGGGAGGGGGCGAGTCATTACATTGAATCCATTGGTCTACTAGTTCATTGCTTACAATAGGTGCAAATTATATTTGGTACATCCATCAATCATAAGTTGCAACCCTGCGATGATGGGTAAAAAAATATCCTCGAATTGTTGGATATCATAGATGATCGCCGTTTAGTAAGGCCCGTCTCACTAGTACAAACCGTCTCAATGGCACGACTTGTCTAACGGCGCAACCTGTCTTCTGGTGTATCACCTATATTACCCTATTCATGGGATGAATCAAGCATCGTTACACACATTACAACCATCTACCGGTGGATAGTCATGATAGATCCAAAGAATACGCAAAGCTCATTTAAAGAATAAACATCCTCATATGTGTATAACTACCAAATATAAATAAAAAGATTCAAACAATGTTCTAGGGATTACAATACCATCATTATTCTTCTAACCTTTGATTTAGCCGGCCATGGAGGTGGCATCCATTGATGAGGATGGAGGGAGAAGATAGACCATGGAGGAGCAAGAAAAAGATAGAGAAAGAGCCTCCTTAGCCTCCTTAAGTTTATCCCAAAGCCCAAAAGTCCCTTAGAGTGATACAAAAACATCATTTTTATACTTACCTAGTGATAGATTACATCCCCAACTAATCCTGGCCATTTATTTTATTAATCAGTCTCAAAATTCGCTTAAACCTAGCTGATTCACGCAGTAGCTTCCAGATCCGCTCGAACAGACTTTAAGTCGCTCGAGTCATGGTCATTTGCTCAACTCCAGAGCGTCCTCCTTTGTTCCGTGCTACCCACTTCGCTCGAGCCGTGGTAAGTTCACTCGAGCGAACTTTTTGTGCTATAGATCCACTCGAGCGTGTTGTTTGGTTTTACCTTTATTTTGCTTTGATGAATTTTTCAAGCTCCTTGCTTTGATCTTTGGCCTTCGGGCTCTTCTTCAAAGTTATTGGGCACATAAATATAAATATCTTGGTATATGGAAAATGTGCTTTTCGACCTTGTATGCTCCATTTGGTCTTTTTAGCTTATTTTTCGGCTAATTCGTGTAAACCCACGAATCCACAAAACTCAAACAAAAACAATTAAATATACAACTTAAGACTAGTAAAGTGTATAATTAGAGAACATAATTAGATACGTTTCCGTACCTATTATTAACCTTTCACTCATTATTCACCTCCATGACCTCAAAAGTCCTCTCTATGCCTCTAAGCCAATTTTCTGCATCACTAGGCACCACCGATCCCCCAAATTCAAAAGAATTTAACCTACGAAATTTCTCTATCAAGTCCGTACCTGCACTCCTGCCCACAAGGACCTCCACAAGGCCAGTCAAAGTTGTTAGCAACTGCTCCATATTTGCCATAATGATTTGCTTTCCGAAAGTTGATTGTCAAATTCCTTTGATCCCAACCTGTCATCACAATATACATCACTAAAACAAACACAACCATTAGCAAACAAAAGTTAGTGGCACTCAAGTTCTATCACTTGACTCACTATACGACCAATACACTTTACTTTTACATGCTTAACTCATGACATTTCCAACTTGCCTTTCTAATCTCAAGGCATACTATCTCTTATCACCATAACTCAAATCAAACCTCTACATACACAACCACCTAGGATCCACTACTAACTATCACCACCATTCATCATATCACCTCAATGATTCACATCACAAGAGAACAATCATCACTGCCACTCGTCACATCACCTCATTGACTTACACCTCAAGTGAAATAACACTTCCGACAGAGTCCCTTAACACAGAATCTACTTTCCGAGCTTTGATACCAAATTGTAACATCCCAAATCAAATTCACCTTAATTAAAGGAATTAAATAATTGAACATGTTGAAATTTTCCCAATTACTTTAAATCCAAAAATTCCACAATCCAAAATGCCAACTAACCAACACCAACTCTCAAGTTGTTCCTTATCAAGGCACAAGATCCAACACAAAACTCTAACAAATAAATACCACAACGGAAGACTATCTAAAAAACCTCAAATACATCACAAGGAGACGAACTACCAACTACACAAACTAATAACCATAAAAAATAGAATAACTACTACTGAAAGGACTAGAGCGAAACTAGTCTCATAATAACACCTGTAATCCCCTCTGCTAGCTCCCAATAAGTTAAGCCTCAAAAATCCCAGCAACTGTAGTGGACCCGAACAAGCCTCCTCCAAAACTAGATTTCCATGCAAAGAAAAGAAACACAACATAAGGAAATCCAGGAGTATGTTAGATATGAATAGTTATACATATGACTAACAATAACACCAACGCAAAAATAAAAGTCTAAAGTATGACTATCCTCAATAAATACATAAGCCAACAACATAACTGATACATGGCCTCCAAAAGGCTCAACACCGTGACAAGAACCATATGTGGTAAATAAAAGCTTCTACTCTCTAGACCCGAAGGATACAATGCCACCTTCGACATGGGACGACAAAAGTAAGGCATGATTTAACAATTTATCTTTGTTCAATTCTGTTATTACAACGTGACTTATTAAGTTAATTTTCCCATTTCAATTGTAAAGATTAACACACTATACTACAACCACATTAACTTGATCATTTTCTCTTTCCATTCATGCCTTAGAGCCACATACAATGTATGGATTCTACTATACATATGACCACGCTCTTACAACTAACACCCCCTTTTAAAACACAACGTTGTACTTATTTTATGCACCCCAACATGCACACTTGCAAATGAAAGTCTAACCAAATCCATACACAATTTAACACACGTCCAATGGCCCTTACGGGGCAAAATCCACACTTTCAAAATACATGCAACAAGTACCATTCATGTACTACTATTCTTTCCTTTTATTTTCCGTTATAATTCCATCACTTTGGTGTTCAATATTCGCATACACTATCATGATTTCACACCTTTACATCTCAACATATGTATAGTTTCACCGTAATGACATAATTTCTCAATACTATGCATATAATGGCACTTGGCCCACCGTTAGAAATAATTGGCATGTAGCCCAACTCTTATAAAATATGGCGATACGCCCAGCTCTTTTATAACACCATGGCATAAAGCCCATCTCTTTCAAAAAAATAGTGACATTACGCCCAACTCTGCGAGTGTACACCATACTCGACTTCATAAATCATTTTCCAATCACATATAACTCACTGTTTAATAATTCATGCATATACTATTTATGAAATCAATACCACTCATGCATCTTTAATCCATAACCAAGTCAACAATGTTCATGCAAATTGATTATGTAAGACTATGCACTAACCACGTAGATGATCATATTTTATAATCGACTAAATCATACGAATGCCTTACACACGCGTCAATACCATGATCCACACCAAGGATTTGCACACAACCCTACACCTCATTATTTGAACTTCATAATAATTTCCATACTTAACACCCTTGATACGTACACAAAATCACATAATTCTTCTTAAATTCTTTAGGTTCCATAACGAGACTATCATGCAAAATTCTCAATGTTCCATTCGTTTTCTCCTAGTAATACATCTAGGTTCACATATATATATAACACCATAATTCATATCTACCATACTCACCGATATACTGTAGAAATGGCGCCGACGCTATCTCCTCGAAATCATTGAAAGCTCCGCTCCAATCACTTGTACCAATCACAATAACACAATTGGTACCTCGATAATACATAAGAGAGTTATAACTAATTAGGGCCAACACACTACCACACGATCCAAACTCACTACTCCACACTTCTATGCAATTGCGAATGCTGACATTGGCGAATCTCACGGCAATACTCGACTTCTCACAATCCCAGTCAGATTCTAGGCACAACCCCAAGCACTCATCACCACGACCCACGAATTGAACACCCACGGTTCTCGCCTTCTAAATCCACAATACTACACAACTACTCAACCCGCTACATTCGTGATTCAGCCACCACGAGAGTGATACCCACCACTGAGGCTAGCGATACACCCAAATCAATACATCACTATGGGAAATACTAACTCCTAGAGCTCAAACCCAATCTACCACCAATCCACCATCAACACATAAATCAAGACTCCCATCAACGTCTAATATGCAACCCGACAACGATTTCCCCATCTAAGACCCACCTACACAAGACCTAGGAGATCCCCAATATTGAAAACACGAAATCAAAGAGAACTTACCAAGTATGACGATCTCCACGCTCTAAGGATTCCAAATCCGGGCTCGGATCGTCTCCGTGGCTTCGTATCGTCGAGGAATCGCCAAATCTCCGTCTTCATCCCTCCCCCCTGTCTCTACAATGCAAGGGTGTATTGGGGGCCAAATAACCTCCCTTTAACCCTAACACGATTATAAGTGATACAAAATGTTTTTGGACCAAAAATACCAAAATACCCTTAAATTTCCCGCACACATTGCAACCTTCGTCCGAACGAGCCCTTCCTTCGTCCGGACGAGCCCCGTCGTCCGGACGATCGAGACCCATAGTCTGGATGATTGTGCCTGCTACCTCCGTCCAAGTCTCTAGTCCCTCGTCCGGACGAGCCCAACCCATGGTCCGGACGAGCCCAACCAAAATGCTTCCAAAAATTACCGAATTGCTATCACACCTTCCAAACTCAAACCCGAGCACTTCTCCATCAACCTCGACACCGAGCAACATTCGAGACACCTCCATAGGCACTCCTAAGCTTCATACAAGGACTAAACACCAACCTCGAATCACTTCGACTCCTTTATCGATCGCCACCATTATGCTTAGGCTTTACACACCTACACCTCTCGCACAATTGCTCTACCCTCTAGGTATCTGAGACTCTAATAAAATAATTCTCATCCTCCCTGAGTCTCACTAAAGATTGCCAAATCAATTCTCACTCTCGGTTATCCCATACTAACTCTAATCTCGAGAGTTCTAACATCACACTTGGTGACCGACACATCATTTTGACTTCCGATGCTCATGACCATCTAACGAAGCCACAACTACCGACACCGCAACTTCACTACTCGCAAGGATGTCGTGCACGACACGACGCCCCTATACTCATCAATCCACCCCGAGCATGTAAATAATACTAAACATGCCACTAAAATAATTTTATAATTATTAATATACCTTTAAAAATCTATTTAATCAGATTAAATAGGAAAGAGTGTTACAACTTTCCCCAACTTAAATAGAATTTCGGCCCCGAAATTAAAATTCAAAAATTTTCACTCCTTTACCAAAAGATACTCATTCCTCTTCTTATGATACACGTAAATAACGTTCTATCATACCTTAGCCAAAATAACACTCTCTACTCTGATATTTCAAGAACATCATATTTTTCATTTGATTTCTAAGATTTCCAATCTGAAGGGAACGTTAGCTAGACGTCCTTCAAACCGGACCTCTAGACAATCTCTTTAGATTCGCATTTTATTTTGGTATGTTTGATTTGTGGGTTATGCTATGGAGTGGACTCCATCCCCCACTCTGCATATGTGGCAGAGGTGGGGCTCACTTTTGCTAACTTTCTATCAATTATGTGATAGTAAAAGTGAGCCCCACTCCTGCCACATATGCAGAGTTGGGGATGGAGTATGGGATGAAATCCACTCCATAGCATAATTCTTGATTTGTGATGTTACATCCACGATGCTCTAAAGTTGGGGCGAT
>NMUG010005658.1:0-13012 GCA_002855965.1 Monotropa hypopitys | reverse complement strand
CACACAACCAAGAAAGTACTCACGCACCCACACACGCCAAAATATGTATGTGTTAAGCCCAAACAACATGTCATGGTATTAAACTCATACCGAGTCTAGACCACAATATGCATTCGTACCCAAATTACCTACGGCTAGTCAGATACATACATCTTTGGTCCACGAACTTCTCGCCACTAATCACGCACGTTCAATGCCAAAGCATAACCGATGGGAATGGAGATTCTTCTATTCAACTAGAGTTTAGAAATTGAAAATGGAACTACTATTATTCGAGCCGAAGATGCAATGTCGCTAGAGATACAAGCACAAGAATAGTAAATCCTCCGAACAAAGGAAATTTCTACCGGGATCAAAATGAGACAAAATTTAACCAACATCACCCAACTAGGAGATCGGAATAAAACAAGACAATACATGGGTGATTCACAACTTAAGACATACTTCGAATAAGGTACTACCAGGAACTTTAGAAGTTCTACAACATGCATCAAACAAGACACAAGTCAAAGAAACACCATCCGAGAATCAACAAGTCTTACAATATACATTGAACGGAATATAATTCAAATGAATGCTATCGAGGAGTCAACAAGCTCCACACGAGTTGTAAGACAAGTACAACCAGAGCAACGAGCACAAGAAGGACCTCGGTCGTATGCCAAGAAACACCAAAAGAGGAACACTAGATTATGACTCCGTTCACTTACGACAAAAGTCGAATAAAATTTGTAAACCGAATTCAACGTTCTACACATATATTCCCTTGAACTAATCAACCCAAGTGCACGACCGGACAAGATTCGAAATTGGGAAATAGATTGGGAAACAAATACGTCACCCAAGGCTAACTGCTCGAACGACAACTTCAACCTTACACGGAATAAATTTGGGACAAAATCGGTCTCTAAAGATAGTTTCGAACTCTTCCCAAGGCATGATCTCCAAAGAATTAGCATTGGAAGATGACCCGTACACATCATGATCTTGATAACATTTGTTCATGCCATCGTAGTCGTACACCACCATACGTTGGTCCTTCCAAAAGTTGGCACACCGAAAAGTAATATAATGCTTTCACTAAGGATTCTGAAGACATCGACAATCTCATGGATCCTAACAAGTAAAGAGTCGGCCTCAATTGGATCCTCTAATGAAAAAAATACAGATACAATTACGGCATATACACACAAAATTATCAATCGATTAGGTTATCGAACACAAAATGGACCTAAGACCAACACGCGACCACCGGATACAGGACTCCAAACAGACAACTTGACCACTTCTATCACAATATGAAATATCTAGCAAAGGATGAATGCATCATGAATTGCACCTTAAACCAACCGTTAACCCAAAACAACTCTAAAATCTCAACTTAGACTTATGGATAACCAAACAAAGGCGATCTTACAAAAGATTATGACCAACGGGTCATACCACTTAAAGAAAACTATTCTGAAACCTCAGCAACACCCCAAGATTTCTCATAGGACTAAAAAAAATTTTAAACTCGAACCGATCGATATGCCTAAATTCCAACAACCGCAAGAGAACTTACATTCTGGCAACATGAAATAACCAATTATTCCGAACCTAAAAGATTCTAAAAGGCCTTTTTAACACTAGATGACAACCAAAGTCGCAAAAGACCTAACACATCATGCCGCTAAGGCCAAGTTCCACCTCTCCAAACAACAAGGTAAGGAACAAGCACAACAAGAATATGAGTAATAGAACGGGATAAGGAAACACCTACGACGAAACCAACACAAACCTACAACTCGAAGGCATAGAAGAGGGACTAAAAGCAACATACCATTACAGTCGAGATTTTTACCTCCCGACCAACGGGGCAAAGAACAAATGCAAAATAATTTCAAATAACACCAATGGTTTCTACCTCATTACAAATTCACAAACTCAACTCTATCGACACAGATGATATCAATACCAAACAATAAGGACAAGACATGCATCAAGAATGCAAGGAACGAAGACAAAAGGGTAGGCATAACCACAACAACATCCTCGAATACTTTCATAAATTTCATCTTACCACAAACTACAAACTCAACTCTAGCATTACAGAGGAGCCTAAGACCAAACAACAACCACAAAGGATGCATCATGATTGCTAGGAACGAGGACACAAGAGTACACAACTACCGCAAGGCAACTAGAATTGCCACAAGAGAACAATACTCACTTCCAAAGGGATGGAGAAACTCAACATTTATGGAAGGAGACACAATATGCAAGATAACCATAAGACACCAAGTCATGATGCAATGGTGCAAACCAAACAAACAGAATACAACCAAAGGACAATGTAATGACCAAGAGAACCCATGGAGACTAATTGTCTCCTCACGGCTCCAAGGTATTCAAACCGAAAGCTCTGATACCAAGTTGTCACGCCCCAAATTTTCAAATAATTTTTTTGTAATAATCATAAAACAGTAATTGGGGAATAAACTACTTGCCATCCAAATACATATCAGTTGAAGTAACCATTACAATGCATATGATACAAGAGGAAATCATAAAATAAATACAAAGTGCGGAAGACCAAATATACAATAGTCCACTACAACTAAAAGGAAGTATAAGGAAAAGAAGTAATAATCAAAATCGGAGTCAAGATGTTGAAATTAAATAATCTTGGACAAATCTGTAAAATACGAGAACTAACTAGACCAGAGTGTGATTGGTTAGCCACGTTAGTCGACTAGTCGGTGGTTGGGCAACAAAAGCTGCATAAAGCAGCCGTAAAAGCTGTGGAAAAGCCAACCTGGAAGCTTCACAATAGCTTTTGGTGGGCTACAAGCGGCTGTAGCAGATGGGCACTCATTGGATGGGGAGGTCAGCTACTCGGCAGTCCAAGCAGGCAATTAATGTTGCATTAATAAGAGCCAACTAGCACCTTCAGACTTATAAAAAGAGACCCTTGGGCATTTATTTTGAACCACCAAAACCTCTAGAGCAATCATAAATTCTCTCAATCTTTTTTTCGTCCAGAATTTCTTTTCTGATCAACCTCTATTCAGTCTACTAGTGTTCGACAGTTATACCCCGAACAGTCCTTCTCCAAAAATCATCTCGGCCAACCCATCGGCTAGTCTCTCAGTTCTCGGCAACCACCTATCCGGAGCAGTTAGTCTCTTCTCTGTTCGTCAGATACCTCCTCCGGATCACCAGAGCACATTCGTTGTCCAAAGTCATACCTATGCCACTTTGGCACTTCGTCCAAAAGGTAACTTTTCCTTGTTTAAACTAACCACACTTGCCTACTATTCGACAGACCTCTTTAAAGGTCCGGTCAAACTAAAATCAGCTCGACAAACCCTTGAAGTGGTCGGCCAAGCCTGTTTCTGTCCGATCGACACTTATCCGCACTAAAATAACCTTGATTAATGTTTTGGCAGAGCACCTTTGTGCTTGGCATGCCCTTAAAAACGACCAGAATGAATAAAAATTTGTTCGGCAAGGTTTCCACCTGCTCGGCAAGTCCATCCCAGACACGTGTCCAAACAGGATAATTATTTCCAACCACTATTTCAGCCAAAAACTTCTTCTCGGCAGAACAATAGTCCATTCTTTGAATACTCAAATCGTTTGTGCTCGGCTAGGCATCAGACTGAGCGGGAAACTGTTCCCAAACACTTGTAATTTCATTTCGACCTATTTTAATCATTTAGCAATCCAAAACACTTGGTTCCCACACTCCCATTATGCTCGACTTGTTTAGACCGATGCTGCACAGAACACGGTATTCCCATTCAGCACTAGGAATCCTCAACTCATTGTTGGACCGACAGCCTTCTGCTCGGTTGTTCGGCAAACCTTGAAATAATCCAACGATGGTATCTATCCTGCTCAGCAGCTCAGCACATGAACTCTTTGACCCAAGAGTCCTCCGACATGTATTATGTTCGGCCAGTGTGTGCTCGGCTAGTGTGCCCTTCGTCTATGTTCAGCTAGTGATCCTTGAGATCATTCCAATTAGCCAAATTGCCCTCTGGCCAAGCAATTCTTCAGCCTATAGTCAACCTAGTTTTTGGATAGTGCTCCCTCCAGATATTAAACCCTCTGGTCTGATTATGGTAGTGAGCTTTATGCCCCAGTATGCCCTCCAGGTAGATTAATGATTGGATAGTAGTCCTCCAGACAGATGGCCTTTCGTCCAGGAGCTTAGCAGCTCAGTTTGGCAGTATTAATAGAATAACAAATGTTTAATTAATATGACAGGATAATTTGTGGACTAGGACTGAGACAAGATAATCAAACAATATCAGGTGAATCTCTATATGCCTTTGTTACTTGTACAATTTCTAAAAACATGCTAATATTTGAGAAATGCGTGTTCTATGCTAATAAGCACCCTACGATATTGTGATTGTCTCTTTAAATGAAACAAAATGGCATGTGCATCCTTTTATTACCATGGATTAATAGTCCAGAAAGATATTTTATGATGGAATGACATGAATAGTGACACGATAGCTCACACGAGGGGCTGAATCTGAAACCAGTAGGGTAGGGGAAATAAGAGTGGGAACATAACCAGATGGTCATTGGGTGATATCATGTCATCTCTATTTTTCTTAGGGTCTCTCCCTAAATAATTGGTACCGTGAATAGCAAAATGAAATTCATGCCGGAATGTCAAAAAAAATACAAGTTATGGGAACGACCATAGACTTGAGGAAAATGACAAAGGAACATGCTGTGGGAACGACAATAGGCTTGAAAAATGAATAAAAGAACAAGCTATGGGAACGGCCATAGTCTTAGGAAACAATTTATAAACGACTAAGGCCACTATATGATCTTTGTAGGCTAATGTGCTACATGAATACTATGTTAGAAAAAAATGGTTTTGATCCATAGGAAATAGTAACTCTGGCATGTCTTGATTCATTCTAGCTTAATGCTTATGCGTTTTATCTAAACATTTTTAGCAGGATTTGAGGAAGCTTAGCTTGGAGCCTTAGAGATTATTGCATTTATTGTATTTCTCTTTTGATTATAAAGGCCATTACGAGCCTCAACTATTGTAAAAGAAAAATGTAGGTAATGAAAACTTATCTATGCACTTTTGAATTTTTGTTCAACGCTTTCACATTTATTATTATTGTGGTGGAATCCCTTAACTCATTGATTTTAGGCATTTGCAAGGTTGCTTATTGGCAGGTCATGGCCCGTTTTGGTTAGGTCATGATACCAAGTCCATCTTCGAACTATTCTTGAAATATTACAGAAGCATCAGTTGTATGCCAAACTCAACAAATGTGAGTTTTTGCTACCAGAAGTAAAATTTCTAAGTCATTTAGTGTCCAGTGATGGAGTATATGTGGATCCTAGTAAAATAGAGGCAGTGATATCCTGGCCTCGTCCTGCCAATGTGTTTGAGATTCGGAGTTTCTTGGGCCTCATGGGTTATTACCAGCGATTTGTTTTGGACTTCTCTCCACTAGATGCACCTCTCACCCGTTTGACTCAGAAGGGTATCTGTTATGAGTGGAATGATTCCTATGAAACGGCATTTGGGGAATTAGAGAAAAGATTAACCTCAGCATCAATCCTTGTTGTGCCTGAGCACAGAGTCGAGTATTTTGTGTATTGTGATGGATCTCATAAGGGATTGGGTTGTGTTATTATGCAAGTTGGCCGAGTAGTTGCTTATGTTTCTAGGCAGTTGAAGGATTATGAGTATAATTATCCAACCCATGATCTTGAGTTGTCAGCTATATTGTTTGCTCTTAAAAGTTGTAGAAACTACTTGTGTGGTAAAAGGTTTGAAGTCTTTTCAGATCACAAGAGCCTCAAGTATCTCTTCACTCAAAAGGAGCTCAACTTGCGCCAATGCAGGTGGATGGAACATTTGGAAGATTATGATTTTGACTTGCATTACCACCCAGGCAAGGCCAATGTTGTCGCAGATGCTTTGAGTAGAAAGTCATCTCACTTGGCTAGTATGGAAATTCATGACTGGAAGTTCGTTGGAGATCTAGAGCCCTTTCTTAGGCATTTAGATGATGTTGGTCCTTAAGATACCATGTGCATTTTGTCTATCCATTTTACTTTGCCTAAACAAGTCATCTATGCAAAAGCGAGTGATGAAGAAGCTATGTTTTATCGATCCAAATTTCACAGAGTTGAGGCTTCTCTTGGATGGATGGCCTATTCAGATATGAGTCTTCAGTTTTAGGGCCGACTATTTGTTCCTACTTCTTGTCGAGATATGATTCTTCATAAGTTTAATCATTCTCCATTTGCAGTTCACCCTGGGGAACTAAGATGTATCATGAACTTCGTAGTCAGTTCTGGTGGCTAGGGATGAAGAGATACATTGCTATGTTTGTTTCTAGGTGTCTTACTTGTCAACAAGTCAAGACCGAGCACCAACATCCTGTCGGATTGTTACAACCTTTGATTATACCTAAGTGGAAGTTGGAGCACGTTACTACTGATTTTGTGACTGGATTTCCAAAAGCACCAGGCGGATACGATGCCATTTGGATTATTGTGGACCATTTGACAAAATCCACACATTTCTTGCCTATCCATATCTCTCAGTCTTTGGATTCTTTGAGCCGAGTGTATATTTGGAAGATCATTTGCTTGCATGGTGCCCCTAAATCTATCATTTCTGACTGAGATCCTCATTTCACTTCTAGATTTTGGCATAGTTTGTAGGTCACCTTCGGTACCAAACTAGTGTTTAGTACTATCTTTCATCCTCAAATCGATGGTCAATCAGAGCATACCATCCAGATTCTAGAGGATATGCTTTATGTTTGTGTTTTGGATTACAAGGGAAGTTGGGTGGATCACCTACCTTTTGGTGGAGTTTGCATATAACAATAGTTATCAGTCGAGTATTGGTATGGCACCTTTCGAAGCTCTATATGGCCGACCATGTAAATCTCCTATTTGTTGGATAGAGGTGGGTGAATCTGCAGTTATTGGGCCAGAAATGACTCAATAGATTATCGAGCATATAAAGATGATACGTCAAAGATTGCTTATGGCTTAAAGTAGGCATACAAGTTATGCTGATTGTCATCGTTGTCCTTTATCTTTTGAGGCTGATGTCCATGTCTTCCTCAAAGTATCACCTAGTAAGGGTATTTCTCGCTTTGGGAAGAAGGGAAAGCTCACTCCCCGTTATATTGGTCCTTTTGACATCATAGAAAAGCTTGGAGAGGTTTCCTATCATTTGGCATTGTTGGTCAACATTTCGGATGTTCATGATGTTTTGTATATTTATATGTTGTGGAAATACGAACCGGATCCATCTTATGTCATAAATTGGGAAAATATGGAGCTCGAGGCCGATGTTTTGTATGAATAGCAACCTATTCATCTTCTTGATTCTCGGGAGAAGGTTTTGTGAGGCAAAACGATCCCTTTAGTAAAGGTTCTTTGGTCTAACCATGGCGTCGAAGAAGCCATGTGGGAGCGTGAAGATGAAATTCGGGCCAAATTTTCAGATTTGATTTAACTTTGTATTCTTTTTTCAAATTGTAACTTGAATTTGCCTCAACCTTATGAAATTTCAAGGATGAAATTATTTTAAGGGGTATGAGATGCAATGGCTCGAATTTATATTATTCATTTTTCAGAATTAAATTCATATTCTCTCGATTTACTCATTAACCCAACATCCAAAATATCGATGTCATTATTAATTTGAAGTCCCGAGAAGGTTTGGTCACTCTTTGGGAGGTTTGAAATTGATTTGGGTTGGTTCGAGAGTGATTGGGAGAGTTTGGGGTAGGCCCGGTGGCCCCACATCCATCTTCCCCTTCCCATGCATATTTTGGTATGCAATGGGGTGCCACTGAATTGGGCACCTCATATTTCAATATGTATCAACCCACCTCCCCATCCCATTTACATTTTGATATGCGTATACCTCACTATCATTCCCTTTCTACTATTTCGTTATGAGAGCCTCCTGATGTTTTGTCGCAGGTCACATTTCGATATGTGCTCATGGCACATATCGAAATGCAACCATTCAGTTGAAGGTATGGGATTGCATCTCGATATGCATAAGCCCCAGCCCTATTCCCATCCCACATTTTGATATGTGCCACGAGCACATATTGAAATGCAATTTCTCTATTGGTGCCCAAATGATGAACATTTTGATATGTGCAAGGGGAGAGCATATCGAAATGTTCCCCCTCTGATTCGATTGTCCAGCCATCTCCTTGGGATACACATTTCGATATGTGTATAAACACATATCGAAATGTATCTTAGTAAGAGCAAATATGAAACTTTGTTATAGAGCATATATATTCACACCTCTGTCAAACGCTAACACATATTCACACTCAAACACACATACTCAACAACCGACATCCATCCCTTGTCTTTCTAGGCGATTTCTCCCTCTCTCTATCTCTCTCCCTCAAACTCTCCCTTCTCTCTAGATTTAAGAATAATCTATTAAGTTTTTGGAGATTTGCTCTTCTTAAATGTTAACAAGGGCATCAAGATCTATACACCAGTGAGTTCGGATAGTGCCATTGTCAAGACACTCTCGTCTAGGGTTGTGAGTAAGTCATCTCTTAAGGTAGAGTATTATATCCGTTATATCTCTGTTATTGGTCTTCTCCCTTCTCCCTCAAGTTTTTCACAAGATTGTGGACGTTTTCATAATTTGAATTTGTGGGCCATGTGGACCCTTCAAATTCTTGAGGGTTTATGTTCATTTGTGCCTTGTTGGACTTCCTATGGATTTAATTTCATGATCCCTAAATTAATTTGAAGAAACCCTAATTTTGACAAAACCCTAGGTTTGGGTCTTCATGGAATTGAAAAATTGGTTTGAGAATATTGGATATTGATATTGGAAATGTGGTCTAATAACCATCATGACACTTGAAAATCAATGTTTGGAAATTAAATTCGAAAAATCAAGTTTTGGTCAAATTGAAAGATTAGGAATAGTATTGCCCTAATCTAAATGTATTGAAAGAAAGAATGAAATGAATGTATCAATTGGTCTTAACATGATAGATGATTGGGTTGGCTATTATCTATATTTGGGAATTTCGTTCCCTGGGTGGATTTTCACCCACGACATTGCACAATGGGGGATTGACTGGACCCTCCTAATGGGTTGGATAATACGAGGAATGTTATGAGTAGTTTAGTCGATGAGCTTCTGCTACAAAATTAGCCAAAACCTAAGAATTCTTGAAATAAAGAGATAATATTGATATATGACTCCCTTGTTTTGTAAAGGTTGAGAAGATGTGGAAATTAATGATTTGACTTCTTTATTTCATCAAGGTTGATATGTTGTATATTAAATAATCTATCTCCTTAATTTCGTTAAGTTGAGTAATTTTGAAAAATTCTAATGAAATCAAAAGGGATTGGATATTTTGAAAGAGAAGAAATTGATTTATGAATCATATGGTTTTATGAAATGAAACATGGGCCCTCATGCATGCATACGCTTTACTTCTCTTGCACTCACACTCGCCACCCCAATTTTAGAAATATCTGGATATAGATTATCTCTAATCCTAACCCTTTATTTTTAGGTACAGATTCCCAAGCCTAAAGGAGGAGTTGGATGCTCTATCATAGCCTGTATGGAAGAGTGACATCCTTGTCATCTTGTTGGTATATTTGATTTCTAGTTTTAATATTTTCTATCATATACTCGGACTAGAGGATGACCCGTGCCGATGGCACGTGACAAATGGTGTATCCAGACTGAAAATTTGATTTTGGAGGGCACGGATAAATAAATATAATTTCGGTAAATTTTAAAAGTTTTTTGAAGTTTAAGTGAGAAATTATATTTTTTGCAAGATTGTTTAAAATAATATTTTAAATAAAACCCTAAAATCAAATTTTCATTTTGGGACCCGTGTAAGTCCCAACTCGTGGGACGTGTATAATTCGTGTACGCATTTGGGGGTGCACAATTATATTTATTGTGATGAAGTAGACCATTATGTGGCTGTGTATTTAAAAATATGACAGGGACACTTCAAATATGACTGGAATATTTAAAGAGTGATGATGTGGACCATTCTATTTTGTATAATAGATTGGATTTGGATTTGGGCTTGTATAACTCTCTAAACTCATGTGTCTGTTGATTGTGTTCCATACATTTTATTTCCGCATTTTAATTATGATGGTGGGATATGTGTTTCCATACTTGTCCATGTTGTAAGATTTTAACTTCAAAAAATGGTTTGAAAATCTGGGCGCGACAAGAGCACAACGTGCTTTCCTTGTGACAAGGGCACAACTCTCGCCTTGACTGGCTATTCACCGGAAGGACCACCCGTCAGCAGTGACACAGGAAACAAGGTGTCTATCTAACCGCTCGTGGTGCAGTCGTCCATGAGATGACATGGCCCAATAGCTACAGCGGCCTAGTAGGTCCATCATGTGCACCATTAGGACTGACATCATCTGGAGTGACCAGCAATGCATGCCGCGCACGCCAACCTTGGGCTCCAAGTCAGGTTCTCCCTATAAATACCCCAATAAGGTACTGTTCATGGGACTCTTTCCTCCTGCTCTCTAGCTGCTCTTACTTTACAGTCCTTTTTCCCTTTTCGAGCATTTACTAACATAGCCATCAGTGGCCTCATCCGTTCACTGTCGACTGGTGGGCAATGACACTTGTCTTGCAGGAGCCAAGCAGGAGGATCCCCATTTACTTTGCAGGTCAGCCTCCATTCTGCTCCATCTCTGTTACTGAAGCCCAACTTGTCGACGGGACATGGATGGAAGGCAAGATATCCGAGAAACAGCCACCATACATTGTTTTTAAAACTGGACGGGACTGATGAGTTCAATTGGGAACCAGTCCCAAAATTGGTCTGATCCACCCAAAACATGATAAAATCAAAAAACCACTCTAAAAATAAAAAACTGAGTTGACCCACCGGTTGCACCAAAAGACCTGAACCAAGAGGGAGAAACTCTGCGACACCGAGTATCACGTCCCGTCCCAATACGTAACCTGATAAGGTCAATATTGTACGACTTATGTAAATAAAACACCTTTAAATCACCTTAACAAAATCAATATAAAATTTTTCTTTCTTTTATAACACTCTCATCACCTAACATTCACCTTAAACCACAACACCACAGCAGAAATCTAGAATAAATAATACCTCAAAAACACCTTGAATGAAATTAGTTGATATACACCAACTCACAATGAAAAACTCTCAACCATACTCAAAACAAGTGTAACTATTGTTTTAAGACCAAATGCTCGACATAGAAAAATAAACTAAATAAATGGAAATCATGCTAACTATTATGCCTTTTTCCTCCAAAATGCGCTTGCCCAAGCCAAAATGATATAAATTCCTTGCTGCTGACTTGTAGTGGACTGCTACACTCTACTATTCCAAAAAATAAGAGTGTGAGATGTAGAATTTCAAATTCTAATACAAATTAAAGATTTATCAAAAATATTTGACCGAAGCCCACCTTTAAAATCACTTTGGTCGTAGCTCACATTTAAATAGAATTTTGGACGAAGTCCACTTTTAAAATAATTTTGACGAGTGTCCACCTTTAAAATGATTTTGGTCAAAACTTGTAAAATCACGAATTTCCATAATTATTATAATTAAGTTTAAGGCTAATAAATTTGATTAAGATGCTTAGATAATAAATTTAGGCCTTGATTTTTATAATTATTCCTAAGTGACGAATAGAAATTTTTAGTGAAGTTCGGGAATTTTTAGAGATTAGGAAATAATTTTAGAAATAAAAATAGGTTAAAAGGAATAAATGTATAATACATAAAATACAAAATGTTGACCTAAGGACCCCCGTAATTGTGGTGCACCTTCCCACATCATAGCGTAACCCAAATAGAAATCTAATTTCATATATTCTCTCAATATTATCCTTAACAAAACATAAACTAAATAAGAAATGAAAAAAAAATCAATAGAGGAGAGAATGAGAGAGGAGAGGGAGAGGGAGAATTTGACCAGGAAATTCAGGGGTTACAACCATCGATCCAAGGCAAACACTAGGGTAATAACTCTATTGCGATCATATTAACGTACTAGAATCGTATTAAAATGTGTTAATCGTTTCGAAATCTCAGTTTAGGGAAAATTAGGAAAACTCGGATCTAAAGGAAATAAATACATTTTGATTTGTTTTAACGCGATTAGAGGTTGATTTCAAGTAGTATATACCTTTAGTGACCAAATTATTCATAGAAAACACCTTTTGGGATCCAAATCAAGAATCCCCGAACCTAAAAACCGTACTGCCCACTATTCATCCGATTGGTTTGAATACCGGATCATCGGTCGGTATGCCGACCAGCATACCGGTGGTGCAACCAGTCTATGTAATTTTGCTACAAAAACCCACTACCAGATTGTGGACAAGTCCGCTATACCGGGTAGCATATCGGTCTCTCTACCGGTTCAAGCAGAAGTCAACTAAAGTGAACTCGGACTTGGAAAAGTGTATGAAAATGTAAGGAAGGTCTAATCAAGCATAACCCCAAGACAAAAGAGTTAAAATAAAGCCGAGATAAGATGAAATAAATAAATAGGCGAGTTAGGTAATTATCTAAGGATTTTTCATTTGTAATTATATTATTGTTATTTGACTTTCAGGTCAGTCTGACACCCATATTGAACTAGGTGAGTGACAGTTACAAGTTCCAAAAGATTTTCCGGTATGTTTTTAAGCATATTCTCGTTTTCCTTGGGATTGTATTTAATTACTATTTGATATTTTTATGGTTCCATGGATACGAAATACGTTTGTGAATCTATTATTAGCCATCACAGAGACAGTCCCCTAATCCGAGGGTGATCAGTGGGATTACTAATTGTATAGACCCTTAACCCAAGGGAAATCGGGGCCATCGATTATGATTCTAGGTTAATCACCTAGTTATTGATTATAGACCCTTCAACTAGGGGGTGTATACGCAGCGTACTATCTGGATGATCCGGATTAAGCA
>NMUG010005657.1:0-13015 GCA_002855965.1 Monotropa hypopitys | reverse complement strand
GATTGCAATAGAAGTATCGAACCAACTGTTTATAGACTGTCGTCGAAATATCCAATATACTCTTCCAACCAATTGCTTGCATATAATTAATCAAGTGATGCTTGGATTCGGTTGAAGAGACTACCTTCCGATCGATAATAACAGTCTTGGAAGAGAACGATTCCCATAGTGACGATGATATGATGTTGAGGTAGAGGGGTTCGTTAAATCCGATGGATTGGCATGTTTCTCCTTGAGTACGCTTTGATTTATTTCACCCCCTTCGAAAGAACGATATTTTTGAAGAAGTTGAAGGTTTTGGCCTAGGGTTTGAAAATTTTGAAAATCTAGATCTTGAGAGATTGAGAGAGTTTTGGACAAATTCCTCTAAGTATGATGGAGAGGAGGAAGAATTAAGAAGGTTATGAATGTTTGAGCAAGAGATTTGGCCTAGAAATGAAGATTTGGCATTGAGGCTTGAGAGAGAAGAGGGGTTTTCGATGTTTTGCTGAGAAAAACAAAGAAGATGAGAAAACAATAAGCCCCTGCACGTTTTTCTAACTCACTGTCCATTTTTTGACCTAACTGGTGGTCCAACCAAAAATTTGACAGAAGATTGAAAATGGTTTCAAAAATGCCCAAAAACTGTTTATTTGATCAAACTTTATTTATTCTTATGAAAATAAACATTCCAACATTCATTTCAATAATAAATTTTCATTTATAATCATAATCTGAAAATTATTTATTCTTTTGAAAATGTTTGGAGTATGATTTACTACTACATGACCAATGTAAATTCCATTAAATATTATAAATATGTTTATAAGATAACTTAATGAATTCCAAAAATATTTTAAGTACAATTCGACATTCCAAGTTCTTTTCTAATAAAAATAAATCGTTCCTCACAAAGAAGTTTTGTACAAATATCTGCCAATTGATGGTCGGTATCAACGAATGAAATCTCAACATCCCCCTTTTGAATGTGATCTTGAATAAAATGATATCGAATTTTAATATGTTTTGTTCTAGAATACTGGATGAGATTCTTAGTTAAACTTATAGCACTTGTGTTATCACATTTAATAGGAATATGATCATAGAATAAATCAAAATCTTTCAATTGTTTCATCCATAATATTTGGACACAACAACTATCTACTGCCACATATTTCTCTTCCACGGTTGATAAGGCGACGAAGTTTTGTTTCTTGTTATTCCAAAAGACAAGTGAATGTTCAAGGAATTGACAAGTACCACTTGTACTTTTTCTATCGATTCTAGAATCACCAAAATCCACATCTGAAAATCCTACTAACTCAAATGAAATTCCTTTTGGATAAAATAATTCTAATTCTTGTGATCTAATTAAATATTTAAATATTCTTATAACAACATTTAAGTGAGATTCTTTAGGGCTTGATTGAAAATGAGCACACATGCATACACTAAATATTATATCGGGTCTACTAGCAGTTAAGCATAAGAGTGATCCAATCATACCTCTATATAATTTTTCACTTATACCTTTACCATTATCGCCCTTCTCAAGCTTGGTTGTGGTACACATGGGAGTCTTTGCGGCTTTGGAAGTCTCTGTACCAAACTTTTTGATGAGTTTCTTTGTATACTTCGATTGGTTGATGAAGATTCCTTCCTTAGATTGTTTGATTTGAAGCCCAAGGAAGAAATTTAATTCTCCCATAAGGCTCATCTCAAACTCTTCCTACATACACTTAGAAAAATCTTTGCACAAGGACTCATTAGTAGAACCAAAAATAATATCATCAACATAAATTTGCACAACAATTAATTCTTTTCCTTTAGATTTTATAAACAAGGTAGTATCAAGTTTTTCTCTATAAAAATCATTTTCAATCAAGAATGAACTTAACCTTTCATACCAAGATCTAGGAGCTTGTTTCAATCCATATAAAGTCTTGGTTAGTTTAAAAACATAATTAGGATACTCATGATTTTCAAAATCGGGTGGATATTTTACATAAACTTTTTCATTTATAAAATCATTTAAAAATGCACTTTTGACATCCATTTGATAAAGTTTAAAATCCATGAAGCAAGCATAAGCAAGCAACATCCTAATTGCTTCTAACCAGCTATGTGGGTAAATGTTTCTTCATAGTCTATACCTTCTTCTTGGTTATAACCTTGTGCCACTAGCCTAGCTTTATTTCTAATAATTACTCCATTTTCATCTAGCTTATTTCTAAAGATCCATTTAGTTCCTATAATTTGATGATTTGAAGGCCTAGGAACTAATTCCCAAACTTTATTTCTCTCAAATTGATTTAATTCCTCTTGCATTGCTAGAATCCAAAACTCATTATTTTCTGTATCTAAAAATATCTTAAGTTCAATTTGAAACACAAATGCAAAATGGTTACAAATTTTTTTTTAGAGAGTTGCGAGTACTTACCCCTTTGGATACATCCCCTATGATTTGTTCCATAGGATGTCCATGCACCGTCTTCCAAGTCTTGGGAAGATCTTCAACATTTGTTAGGGCTTCTGTCATGCAACTTCTTCATCCTTGGACACTTCCTCCAAACTTGTTGATGTATCTTTTTCTAGAGATAATTTATCAAGCTTTTCCACAATCTCATCATCATCATCATCATCATCAATGATAGAATTAGGGTCAACAATAGATTCATCAAATCTAACATGAATTGATTCTTCTACGATGCTAGTTCATTTATTGAATACTCTATATACTTTACTACTAGTTGAATAACCTAGAAAGACACCTTCATACGATTTTGAATCAATTTCCCTAGATGATCTTTTCCATTGTTCAAAATAAAACACTTGCAACCAAAAAATATGAAAATATGAGATGTTGGGTTTTCTTTCATTCCATAGATCATAAGGTATTTTCTTTAAAATAGAATGAAAGGATACTCTATTTTGAATATAACATGAAGTATTTACCGCTTCAGCCCAAAATAATTTCGGTAAAGAATTTTCACAAAGCATCATTCTTGCCATCTCCTCTAAAGATTTATTTTTTTTCTTTCAATAACACCATTTTGTTGAGGAGTTCTAGGCGTCGAAAAATTATGTCCAGAACCATGGAACTCACAAAAATTTTCAAAAGAATTATTGTCTAGTTCTCTACTATGGTCCGTTCTAATATTAGAAATAACAAATCTTTTTTCATTTTGAACTCTTCTACATAATTTTGAAAATGCAAAAAAAGTTTCATCCTTGTGAGCAAAGAATAAAACTTATGTGAATCTAGAGTAGTCATCAATAACACATTAAGTTGTTTTGGCAAGACTTTGGGTTCTAAGAGGTCCAACAAGATCAATGTGTAAAAGTTCCAAAGATCTAGTAGTTGAAATCATGTTTTTAGGTTTAAATAGACCTTTGTTTGTTTTCCTCTTTGACAAGCATCACAAAGTTTATTATTTTCAAATTTAATTTTAGGGAGACCCTTCACTAGCTCTTTTCTAGAGAGCCTAGCAATGGCATCCGGGTAATAATGTGATATCCGTTTCTGGAAAATAATAAAATTTGGGGAATTTAAATATAAATATTGGAAGTTGGAATAAATTTTAAATGAAATGAATGATTTAGTCTAGGGGGAGTATATAGTATGTTAGGAGTGTTGGAAACACTAAAGTTTGCTCCTTTGGTTGTGGCCATTCAAATGGGAGGTGAATGCATGCAATTAAATTTCCTTACAGGTAGTCTTTGTCTTTTGATAAGAGAAAATCTGTCAAGATAGAAAATTCTCCCGTAAGCCTCCATTATGAGCAAAACCCAAAGTGTGAAAGGTTTTTTTTGAAGAGGAAATCAATCAAGAAGTCTTGGGGGATCAATTCTACAACTAAAAGGTAATAAATCCTTATAGTTTTTATTGAATTCATGGGATTTGTTTGAGAGTTCTTGGAGAAAATCAAATTTTCTAAAAGTCTTTGCAAAACTATGGAAATCATGTGTTCAATCATGTTATTTTGTGAAATTGAACTTGGGGATATGTTTGTTGTAGTTTATAGTAGTTAGTTGTGAAAGATTTCCAGTTTTTATGATGAAATTCGGTCAAAATCTGGGTTTGAGTGGGTTGAGAATTGAGCAGAATTTCCCAGACTGCTCACTATTAAGGACCAGTAGGGGGCCGGATCACCAGCCGGTATGCCAGACGGTATAACAGTGGTGTACCGGTTGGTGCAAAAATCGACCAGTGAGTTCTAACTTCAAAATTGTTCAAAAATTGTGAAGACCGGCAAGCCAGTCGGTATACCGGGCGGTATACTGGTGGCCTACCAGTTGCAGTACCGGCCCCGGATTTTGATGGAAAATGGTAGGAAATCCGAAGGCAAGCCTAAGGTAATGTACTTAAGATTAATATGGGTTGTTCTAAGGATCCTAAAGGTGGATTTTAGGATGAATTTGGGGGTAAAAACTAAATGTAAAAGGTTAATGGAAAGTTGAAAATAATTTTTATTTTGCATTGCAATTCATTTCTTTATTGTTAATTAATGAATTGTTATTCATTAGGTAAAGGAAGGACACATCCTTATTCGGAAGCATCAAGGAATACATGAATATTTTAAAAGGAAACGGTGAGTTTAATAGTTAATTTATTCTTTATTTGTTTAGTTTAATGCAAAACATGTTAGTGGTTATTTTTGTGTGCTTATATGGAAGCATGTCACACGAGACAAGAATTTGATATGTGATTTGGGAAGAAACATGAAATATGTTTTATGCCTAAATGTTAAAGCATATGAAATGTAGTTGTGAGGATGTGTGTTAGCCTAAGGGCTGTAATTAAAGAATAAGGTGTGTGTTAGTCAAAGGACTGAGCCTCTGGGCTGATAAAATAAACATTGAGTATATGGATTGGACTTGCCAAAGGGCCAAATGTTGTGGAATTTGATCATATTGAGAACGAAGTTTTGTGTTTTGGTATTTTTATTTTATACCTTGCTGTTGACGTGATTTATTTGTGAATGGACGATATACATGTTTATTCTATGTAGTCCTGTGGCACACTTTAGATTGGACTGGTTGACTCATCTACAGGGTAGATTTATTAGATTGGACTGGTTGACTCATCTACAGGGTATATTTATATCTTGTTAGATGTTCTCTTTTAGTTGTTTATTTTGCAAACTTTATTTTAGCTAATAAACTTTTGGATTTTTCTGTGATTTATTTTACATGAGAAATTCAGATTTGTGGGCTAGCTTTTGAGGTCCACTACAATGTCAGACTTAGAGCTTTGGAGGAGTCCTGAGAGTTTTTGGGGTATTCTGCCTATGTTTAGTTTGGATGTTTTATTTGATAGTTTTGGGGAAAAGTTGTAATATGTCTAAGTTTCACTTTGTGTTAGACGTGAGGACATGTTTATGTTGTAAGTCTGGTGTTTAGTTGGTTGTTGGCATTTTATTTAGATTGTGGTATTTTCAGTTATTCATGTCCACTAAACATTTTAAATTGTTATAAGCGGAACGAGGTGTGATATATAATGACCAAGTATTCTATGCCATAACCAACTATTGTCGTTTATGGTCGAAAAATATTTTACACCTTACTTTTCTAGTTCAACCAAGTCAATAATAAAAATATTTTCGTGTCTTTGGCTGATGAAAAGTGTGGAGTTGTTGACATTCTCTACAATGCACTTATCTTTATCAAAGATAACTCTATATCCCTTATCACACAATTGACTAACACTAAATAAGTTGTGCTTGATATCTTCAACTAGTAACAAATCTTCAATAACGGGTAAGAGATGTTTACCGATGTTAAATATACCGATATTCTTCCCTTTTCTATTATCTCCAAAGGTTACTACTCTTTCATCTTTGGGGATGAGAGTTGAGAATGCTTTATAATTGTCGGTCATATGCCTATTGCATATGCTATCCAAGAACCACTTTCCATTTGATGAGGAAGTCTTCAAGCAAATCTACAAAACAAATTTTAAGATATAACCTTTGGTACCCAAACTTTGGGTCCTTTAGGGTTAGTATGCAAAACTTTGTTCTTATTATCCCATACTTGTTTTACTATTTTATTTGATCCAAAATGATTTTGTTTAACATGACAAGATGATGAAATGTGACCATCCTTGTTACAATAGTGACAAGTTAGTCTTGGTCTTTCAAAGAATAGATCCTTAAAAAAAATTTAGAAGGGTTGAAACCACAACACGTTTTATAAAATGATACTTTTGTTTTCCAAGAAGAATGTCCAAATTTTCTTGACCATGAGTTACTCTTGTTAAGGAATTTTTAAATCATCCATTTCTCTCCTTAACCTCTTTTCATTTTCCTCATATTTCAAAATCTCTTCTTTATGCTTTTCTTTTAAAGAATCAATTTCTTGTTCAAATAACATTTTCTCTTCAAGAACTTCATCTAATTCTTTTGAAAGATCTTTAGCCATGATTTTTAGATCTTTATGCTTGAATTCTAATTTTTCAAAATCACTAAATAAGGAATAAAAAACCTTGTGTAGCTCAAGATGGGAAGTTAACTCATTAGAGTCATTGGCCATGAGACATAAGTTTGCAACTTCTTTTGATTATTCGGTGTTCGTCTCACTATCACTATTGTCCCATGCTGCTAGCATGACTTGCTTGTACCCCTTTTTGTATGCCATCTTGAGTTGTGGATACTTAGACTTGACATGTCTGGGTTTGTTACACCCGTAGTAAATAATCGGGGTTCTTGATGCCTCATCCTTTTTGAAGTTCTTCCACCCTCCTTTCTTTGTATTCAAGTATCTCTTGAAGTTTCTTGTGATGAGAGCCATTTCTTCATCATCTGACGAATCAGTGAAGGATTCTTCATTCTTTGATGCTTTCAAGGCAATGTCCTTTCTTGGTTTGAGTTGTTCCTCACTAAGCTTGAGGTGCATTTCCTCTGTCATCAAAATACCCATTAGTCCATCAAGAGTACAAGTAGAAAAATCCATAGATTGAATTATAATCAAGGCCTTAGTTTCCTAAGCCTTGGTCATAGATCTAAGGATTTTTCTAGCCATTTCCGGATTAGCATATGTTTTACCAAGACCTTTCAATCCATTAATAATATCATTGAATCGTGAAAACATTTGAGTAATGGTCTCATTCTCTTGCATTTTAAAGAGTTCATATGAGTGAACTAAGATGTCTATTTTGACTCTTTAACTTGGCTTGAACCTTCATGGATAATAACACGTTTATCCCACATTTTATTTGCATATTTAGATCTAGATGTCCTATTATATTAATTTGCATCAAGAGCACAATATAGAATATTCATAGCTTTGCAATTTAGTTCAACCTTTTGTTTGTCTTCGGCTAGAAATTCCGAATAAGGCTTGTTTACTTCTACTCCATCTACCATTTTCTCTGGAATATGTAGACCATCAAGAATGGTCATCCACGATCATAGTCGATGGATTGGATATATATCCTTATCTGATTCTTCCAATAGACAAAATTTGAACCATTGAAAAATAGGGGCCTATTGGTAGATTGTCCCTTAGAATATGAGGTGGTTGCTACATTAGCCATGTATCTCTCTAAAACGTTGAAGTCGAATCTTATAGAGACCAAACTCTAATACCAATTGTTGGCCCAACAAAGACGGGGTGAATTGGTTTTACAAATAAATTAAGAATTTAAAAACTTGAATCTAGAGAATAAAAAATTTGCTACAAGTAGAAAATAATAGAAGTGCAAGAGTAAGGGAAAAGAGCGACAGAATCCGGATTTATAGTGGTTCAGTTGGGAAATCTTCTTCCAACTTTACATCCACTTTGTTCCTCACAATGTGTGAGGGTTCCACTAATATACAATCTTCGGGTGATTGCAAAACCCTTACAACTTGAGAACTCTCTGTAGGTGCTCTCCAACCTTGTTCCTTGAGACGCTTGCGGGTGCTCTCCAACCTTTTCCAAGGAACAACCTCCTTGGACTTTACAAGAGAATATAGAAGAGAAAGAACTTGGAGATTATGATCTCCTTACAATTGAGGCTTAGAGAAAAATATAAAAGAGAAGGATTATACAAGATATGACAAGTAGGCTTGAGAAAAGAGTAAAAAGAGCTTAAAGGCTTGAATGTGTGAATTAGTATGCTTGAAAGTGTTGTGGTGAAGCTTCAATAGGCTCTTCATGCCTTTATATAAACCCTTGGACTCAAACTAGCTGTTAATAGCTGTTAGGGGCATTATGGTAATTTTTCGAACATCAAAAATCTGAAATATGCACAAAATACATAGGCTGGTATGGGACCGGTATACTGGTCGTCATACCACGGTGTGCCAGTTAAGAATTATTTTGATTCCAATCCTACTACCTAAAATTAATAAAAATTGGCATAGGATCGGTATGGGACCAGTATACCGATGACATACCAGCTGTATTCTAGTCTCATTCCGGTGGAGAATCTGGGCAAAGTGGTCCAAAAGAGACAATGCTTGATCCCTTGAGTTTATTTTTGCATTACCTACATTTTTATGCAAAACATTTTCAAGATAATATAATCACAAAAATCCTTAATCAATTGAACATATATAACAATATAATATTTCTCAAAATCAATTTCTCTAATTTGTGTAAAGGGATTTAACAATTAAAAATCATCATCAAAACAATACAAATATTTCTAGGCATACTTGGGGTCAGCATCCTCCACTAGCAATAGGTGCATCAGCTTCTCCTGCCAAAGGTCAACATCTAGTCTGGGATCCCAAGCCCATGGCCGACGGCTGACATATTCTAACGACGGATAACCTTAGCGACCCCAGGATGACCCTTGCACTTGCGCATGCGATTATGTTTCCCAGGGACCAAAGGATTTCTAGGAACTAAATTCTTTGACTCGGAGCACAATTTTGATAATTACTTTGTCCACGCAATTTTTTACTTTTGTTTCCACTTTCTAATGTAAATCTTTCCTTTCCAGGACGTACAGAATGTCGTCTCTGTTGAGAAACATTTAAATGAGTTTGTGAGGGTGACCACTTGGGAATTTGAGCAGCTTGCTGACAAGAAGGCCAAGGTGGCCGTGTTGACCAATGAAGTCGACCAGAGGAGGGCCGAGATGGAGGGGATGAAAAAACAGGTGGTCGATTTGACGGCGGCGATGGCTGATAGGGAGAGAAAGATTGCTGACCAATAGATGGAGTCGGTAGAAAAGGAGACAACTGAGGCCCGTCGACTAGAGGATGCCGAGAACAAGGACTGGAATGATGTCAATACATCCTACACAGAGCATATTCTTGCTATCAAAGATGCGATTTACGAAAAGGGTTGGTTGGATGCTTTTATTATTGATGAAGTTCCCAAGGACTCCCAACGGTGTCACGAGCTGAATTTTCAAACCATTTTTTGCCAATATAGAAAATACTCACCATCCCACATGAATAACTTCATAATGATCATCATAGTCAAATGAAGGACCTCAAATGAAAGAAGTTCTTGAGACAACATAATTGTAAATTTGCTCAAATGTGAAAGAATTTGAATACATTATAACTTCTTTTCCAATACAAGCTTTTACAAATACAAATACAAATAAAAGCTTCGGAGTGCATGAATGGAGAAATACAATCATGGATACTAGCTGCTATCTCTAAAACTCTGGCTAATCCTTCCCAGCTAACCCTGCAATACAAATACTCGATGAAAGGAGGGTTTGAGTGATCCACGTGCTTAGTGAGAAGACCTTTAGCCACTACTATACATGTATGTAGTGCATGTGTGACAAGGTGGTCCACATGCATAATGTACCATGAGTACATAATGCCATCATCCAGCTTATGATATGAATACACAATCTCAAGACATTCTAAATATAAAATACATGCACCAAATCATAACATGAATACAATTCTTCAAGACATGTCGAATACCGAATACGTTATTGACTTAGAAATATGAACATACCGCTCATGAATACATTATCCCATTTCTTTTAAGTACACATCAATCAACTCAAGAATACAATAATAGTCGGATTGAGTACATGGAACCCCGCCATTTTCATATACTCTACCAATGTACCATAATAAGACTAAGGATTTCATTTCAAAGCCTTTCTTTTCGTTTCCTTCTAAATCATGCCTTATAATTTTGTTTCTATTCCATTCCACATTCTTTCGAATTTATACATATGTGGATGAATCCCGAGAATTCCAACATAATCCATTTCCGTATTACATCCTATTTAACATTCGTGGGTGAACACGAGAATCCCATCATAAGTCCATTTCTGGTTCATCTCCTAGTGTTAACCTTTCATTTCATTTATCCATTTCAAAACCTTTGAATGATTCCATGTTTTCCATTATATCATATTATGGATGAATCTAATAATCCCATCATAAGTTCATTCTGGATTTCATCCTAAATATCTCATTTTATCATGTTTTTAGAGTAAAGATCTTCAATTGGGTCATGTCCAACATAGTGGTCTGTTTTAAGTTCAATTAATCACAAGGCCCAAAAATCTTAGGTTTTCAAAAATTCGGAGTTTTCATAAAATCCATGAAATCCACCCTAACCATGGTGAATACATCTTTCTTAGACTTGCAGTGAACTCATCTATATTACCAATTTTAAGTTCTACACATGCCTCGACCCAAAACATGATTTGACCCAACTACGGAAATACCTCAAGAATACATACAACAATGTAAAATACAATGACATAACACACTCATCGATAAAGGAGATAGAGATTAACCTACCTCTAAGACGAATCTTGGAAACCCTAGATAAGAGCCCTTGATAACCACCTCTGACAGCTATGTTGTTGGGAAGATCTCGTCGAGGAGAACAACGTTTTTGAAGGATTCTCGACTTGAATCCTCTTACAAAGAGAGAGAGAGAGAGAGAGAAAAGAGAGAAGGTGAGAATGGTGTTGTGACTATGGTGTTTTTAGAGAGAGAGGGTCTGGAAATGGGGAAGAAAGAGGGAAAGTTTGCGGGGTGAAATGAGGGTAAAGAGGGTGTAATGACACTTAAAAAGTTTCCAATTTTTTTCTAAGACAGCCCTGCACCGGTTCACAAAAACTCCACACCGGTGCAAACTGCCTCTGATCAGATTTCAGAAAACTGCATTTCATCTTGTTCAAAGAATAGGTCATAACTTTGTTATCCGAACGCCGATTGAGTTGATTCAAATTGCGTTATTTTCACGATTCAATCCTCTACAATTTTTAAGAAGAAAATATTTTTATTTTTAAAATATTTCAGGGTCGAAATAGGCCCACAATGCAATCTGTAGATTGCCGGAATAGAGTCTTATTGTACCAACTTTATACCAGAGACACTCACCACTCCCGATCACTAAATTTTCATTGAATAATGCCAAAACATGATCTTTCTCAACTTAAAACCCATTTTGCTTAAAGAAATCAGTTATTTTTTTATTTTTATAATACATATTCCCATACCCGAAGGCCTATTTGACAAAATAAATTCATCTTCATAACCTTGGGGCCACACGAGCTTCATATTAATTCTTTTGAAAATCATGCGGTGTTATAAGCTGTGTGCGCACATCTACCCTACTGGTGACTCTACCTCTAGCAGCATTCCCCTAAGGGAGGCTGGCCCATCCGCCCCTATTCCTGCAATTATTGAGGTCTTTGAAGGAGAGGCTAAAATGATGGAGAGACTGTTGAGGCTACCAAGTAATTCTCCTGGTTTCTATTTTCTTTTTGTTGTTTTTATTTTGAATTTCCCAGTCGGCTAAGTTTGTGGTCGGCGGACTTTGTAACTTGATTCTGAATGCAAGGTTTTTTCATCCATCTTTCATTTCGGCTTTGGTGATTATTGTTTATGTTCATTCCACTCAGTTAGGGTTTGGGACGAATTGTAGGTCCGAAGCCCCGACCGAATGTATGATCTACTACCGAGCATTCGCTCGGCATTGAATTGCTTCGACACTTCCATGAAGAACTGAGATACAGACAATCTCACCTGATCTTTTTTTTCCGATCATCCCACTGGCGTGAGACTTAAAACAATTTACACTACAATGCACAATTTGTTCGGCCATTTCATTAATAAAAAAATTCCATTAAAAGCATTAGGGATGGCAACGGACCGGTCCAAACTCGTTATTGACAAAATTGGTAATCGAATTGATCACCCAAATCGTAAACCAAAACCGAACAATAGAAAAAGAGAATTAAGAAGAATTGAAATTGTTGTATTGATCTTACTTTGAATGTACAATGAGAGTTCTAATTTATACACAAGGAAAACATTCTACTATGGAAATATAATCAATCACACTAAATTACAATCAATCAAAGAAAAAATAAAGAAAGAAATAACTATGGTCAACATGACCTAAAATAGAATCAGAACAAATCCCTAATTTATCTCTTAATTCCAACACTCCCCCTCAAGTTGGAGCGAAGATATTGACGAGACCCAACTTGCCAAGAGATAATTGAAGAAGTGTAAGACCAATAGACTTAGTAAAATATCAACGGTTTGATCAGAAGAATGAACAAAACTTGGAATAATAACACCAAATTGAACTTTTTCCTGAATAAAATGAATATCAACCTCCACATGTTTAGTCCTTTCATGAATGATCGAATCGGAAGATAACATAATAGCAGACTTGTTATCACAAAACAACGTAGACGAGTCTACTACTAAAAAACCCAACTCATTTAGAAGAGATCGGAGCCAAAGCATCTCACATGTGCCCTGAGCCATAGAACGATATTCAGTTTCATCAAAAGAACGCGAGACAATAATTTGCTTCTTACTCTTCCAAGATATAAGATGACTGCCACGGAAGGTACAAATTCCAAAGATAGAGCACCTATCATCCTTAAAGCTTGCATAATCAGCATCAATGAAGCATGAGAGACCGGACTGTGCTCCAGCTGTAAAGAAAAGCTCAAGACTAGGACAAGTGTAACGACCTGTATTTCAATTCCTTTTAAAATTCGTGGAACCATGGTGTGAGGTCCCGACCCGAATAATTAAGTTTATTTTATTTTTTAGGTTTCAAATTAAAATTATTAAAGCTAAATAAGGTT
>NMUG010005656.1:0-13014 GCA_002855965.1 Monotropa hypopitys | reverse complement strand
AGTTGAGTAGATAGAACCATTTACCCCAAACATTTACACTTCTACAATAAGGCAGAAATTGCTACATGACAAAGAAAAATATAAATCTTCAATTATAATTATTCTAAAATTATCCATGTTTTTTCATAATGTTAACAACACATAAGTTTTGGTTTATGCAAAGAATAATAATAATTCAATATAAATAGATAAGGTAATAAGATCATTCATTTTAACTCAATAATTGAGGACAGAATCTGCCATCAAGTTAGAAATATATATTTTTATCTTTTTTATTTTCCATACAACTTATAATTTTACAAATACAGTAATAAACCACACATCTAGGAGTAGTTCATATCAAAATTTCAGATTAAAATACAATGGTTAAAGACTTTATAATAATAAAATATCTCAGTTAGAAAAATCTAGACAGAATCATATAAGTTGAAGAAACATATTTGTAAATTCATAATTTCCTTAAGAACTTATTCTTTTCTTTATTTACTATAGAATTACATTATGTTGTATAACATATTCCAGAAGATTAATATTTAATAAAACTTTTAAGTATTTAAAACATAATTTTCTCTAAGACATAATAGATTTTACTGTTTAATAAGAAAACAAAATGTACCCTAAACTAAGGGTAAAAATTTTGATTCTAAACTTTAGCTTAGGGTCGAATGTCACAGTGGTCGAGTGGTCCATTTGGCTAGAGACTGTTCGAGTAGGGTTGGTAGTCATAGTGAGGTCGTTTCAGTGCAGCATTCCCAGGGTGGGCAACAATGTCCCATTCAGTCAGGACCGATCATTCCAGGTCAGGCTTCTCGGGTTGGTGGGGGTGTAGCTCCTACTAGGCCAGCGCAGTAGTTTCAGCAGAGAGGTGATTTTCCTCGTGGTCCTAATACTCATGGAAGAGACTATTCCATTCCCTCAGCTACTATTCCTTCTACTTCGCAGCAGCCAGAGACCTCTATGGTTCATGATACGTTTCTTATTTATAATTCATGGGCCAGTGTTCTCTTCGATTTGGGTGCATCTCATTTGTTTGTTGTCGCATCATTCGTCCGTGCATTAGACTTGGAATTAGATGATTTGGATCCTCCTTTGTTCGTAGAGACTCCGGTGGGGGGTCGTGTTCAATTGAATCGTGTTAGTCGTGGTTGTGAGTTGATGATTGCCAATCGACATTTCGTATTCGATTTCATTGTGTTGGAAATGTCTGGATTAGATCTCATTCTTGGAATGGACTGGTTGTCTACATTCCATGCCACCATCGATTGTCATCAGCTTCATGTTCAGTTACGTTCTCCAGAGGGGAACTACTTTTATTTTTATGGGGAGCGAAAGGAGTTGTTGGGTGCTTGCTTCTATGATCCTAGAGAAAGAGATTCTATTAGTTGTTTGCTTGCTAGTCTTAGCCTCGACGAAGATGTCTTTCACCGTGGGGAATTACCCTTAGTAGTTTGCAAATTTCTAGCTGTATTTCCGGAGGAGTTGTCGGGATTGCCTCCCGAGAGGGAAGTGGAGTTTTTGATTGATTTTCTTCCAGGATCATCTCTTATTTCTGTTCCTCTATATCATTTTACGCCAGCCGAGTTGTGGGAGTTGAAGATGCAGTTGCAAGAGTTATCTGATTCGGGTTTTATTCGTCCTAGTTCTTCACTATGGGGTGCTCTGACATTGTTCGCCAAAAATAAGGATGATTCTTTGTGTTTGTGCAACGATTATAGAAAATTAAACCGCGTCACCATTAAGAATAAATATCCTATGCCGAGAATCGATGACCTATTCGATCAGCTTTGAGGTTCTACCTATTTTTCCAAGATCGATTTGCGTTCGAGTTACCATCAGTTATGGTTTCGTGCCGAGGACATTCCGAAGATAGCTTTTCGTATGCGCTATGGACATTATGAGTTTGTAGTCATGCCATTTGGTTTGACCAATGCCCCTGGAACGTTCACGGATCTCATGAACCGTATCTTTTGCATTCACCTTGATTATTTTGTTGTGGTTTTCATGGACGACCTTCTTATCTATTCGGCATCATAGGAAGAACATCAAACCCATCTTCGAGTCATGTTGGAGTTATTGAAGAAGCACTGATTGTATGCCAAACTCAGCAAATGTGAGTTTTGGCTACCCGAAGTAAAATTTCTTAGTCATGTGGTCTCTAGTGGTGGGGTGTCCGTAGATCCTAGCACGATTGAAGCCATTTTGTCATGGCCGCATGTATAAAATGTGTTTGATATTCGAAGTTTCCTTGGCCTTGCGAGTTATTACCGATGCTTCGTTATTGACTTCTCACGTTTAGCAGCTCCTATGATGCGTTTGACCCGAAAGGGTATTCCTTTTGTTTGGGATGATTCGTGTGAGATCACTTTTGAGAAATTAAAGAGACAATTAACTTTGGCACCTATTCTAATTATATCGAAACATAGGACATGTTACATAGTTTATTGTGATGCATCACATGAAGGTTTGGGTTGTGTTCTTATGCAAGGAGAGCGAGTTGTGGTGTATGGTTCGAGGCAATTGAAGGAGCACGAGCAGAACTACCCTACTCATGATCTAGAGCTTGTCGCGATTGTGTTTGCTTTGAAGATGTGGCAAAATTATCTATACGGGAAAAAGTTTGAAGTGTTTTCCGACCATAAGAGCTTGAAGTACTTGTTCACACATAAGGAGTTGAATTTGCGACAACTATGGTGGATGGAGCATCTAGAAGACTACAATTTTGAGTTGCACTATCATCTGGGTAAAGCCAATATCGTAGCGGACTCCTTGAGCTGGAAATCTTCTCATCTTGCAAGTTTAGACATCCATGATTGGAAGTAAATGGGAGAATTGGGATCGTTCATCGTGCATTCCGAGGAGATTGGAGAGCAAGCAACGTTATGCAACTTGTCAATTCATTCAGAGTTATCTCGGTGGGTTATTGAGAAGCAAGCCGGCAAGTTTCTTAGTGGCGATGCTCATCACGGGTGGATGATACATGCAAATTCGAGTTTGCAATTTTATGGTCGATTGTTTGTTCCGTCCTCTTGTCGAGGAGATATCTTTCGCGAGTTCTATAATTTGTCATTAGCCATTAATCCAGGTGGAACAAAGATGTATCACGATCATCGCTGATAGTTTTGGTGGCCGGGGATGAAGAAGGATGTCGCCATGTTCATGGCCAGATGTCTCACATGCCAGCAAGTCAAAGCCAAGCACGAATGACCTACCGAATTACTACATCCATTGCCAGTCGTCGAGTGGAAGTGGGAGCACGTTACGATGGATTTCACTATGGGTTTTCCAAAGTCTATTAGAGATCACGATGCTATTTGGATCATTGTTGATCGCTTGAAGAAGACCACACACTTTTTACCGGCCCGTGTATCTCAGTCTATTAATTCGTTGAGTCGTCTATACGTTCAGGAGATTATTAGACTACATGGAGTTCTGTAATCTATTGTGTCCGATAGAGATCCACGCTTTACATCCCGATTTTGGCACAGTTTGCAAGATGCTCTTGGGTTGAGGCTTATGTTCAGCACTGCCTTTCATACACAAACCGACGGTCAGTTAGAGTGCACTATTTAGATTCTTGAGGAAATGCTACGAGCTTGTGTCTTGGATTTCCGTAGAAGCTGGGTTGATCACTTGCCGTTGGTAGAGTTCGCCGACAACAACAGTTATCTGTCTAGTATCGGCATGGCTTTGTTCGAAGCCCTGTATGGTAGGCCGTGTAGATTGCCTGTGTGTTGGATCGACGTTGGGGAGTCAACTATCATTGGACCAGATATGATTCAGCAAATCACTGAGCAAATCAAATCAGTTCGTCAATGGTTGCTTACCACTCAGAGTCGCCATAAAATCTATGCAGTTCGACATCATATCCCTTTGTCATTCGAGGTTGGTGATCACGTGTTTCTTAAGGTGTCTCCTCGTCGCGGTGTGTCTCGTTTCGGGAAGAAGGGGAAGCTCACTCCGCGTTTCATTGGTCCTTTTGACATCATCGAGAATATCGGGGAAGTCGCCTACCGTCTAGCATTACCATCCAACATTTCAAATGTCCACGATGTGTTTCACGTATCGATGTTGCGGAAGTATGAGACGAATCCTTCTCACGTGCTTGATTGGTCAAATGTGGATCTTGAGGCCGACGTATCCTATGAACAAAGGCCAATTCATATTCTCGATTCTAGAGAGCAAATGCTTCGAGGCAAGACAATACCGTTATTGAAGATACTTTGGAGAAATCATGGCATTGAAGAAGCAACTTGGGAATGTGAAGACGAGATTCGAGCGAAATATCCGAATTTGTTTTGATTCAAGGTAAGATTAATTTTTGTTTGCGTTGATACCTCTACCCTTATCTTAGGAAATTTCGGGGACAAAATTCTTTTAAAGAGGGTGAGATGTCACGACTCGTATTTTAAGAACATTTTTCTAAAGTATTTTGCATTTAAATTATATTATAAATTGCTGATCGATCATTCGCTAAGTCGTTTAGTTAACTTTTATGCTCGAAAGCCTCGTAGAATGTCATTACAAGGCGTGAGACTGATAATAGATGCGTTTGGAAGGTTCAGGGTCCTTTGGGGGTTGAATGTCTCAGCAGAGTGCTTGTGCATCGGTGCATGCACCGGTGCAAAGAGGTTCTGTTCTCCCCCAACTAGTTGCATCGGTGCATGCACCGGTGCAAAGTAGTTCTGCTCGGTTGCACCGGTTGGTGCACCAGTGCATATGTGTGTTCTGGTGGTTTTGTTGGTCCGGGTGCACCAGTTGGTGCACCGGTGCAGAGGTGTTCTAGTGGTCATTTTATTATCTTTGAACAGGTGCACGATTTTTCTACACCGGCGCACAGAGCCCAGATTTGGCTCATTAAGGGGTTTTTGGTCTTTTTGTGTAAGGGGTATATATAGGATGTCCTAGGTCATTTTACATCATTTCCCTCATATTTTCCTGACCTAGCAGCCATTCTCTCTCTCTACCTCCATAACTTCTCCCTCACCTTAAAGCTTGAGTTTCATCTCTTTCCAAGCCTCTATTGAAGAAAGTTCACTCATTAACGTTGTTCTCCTCCTCAAGGGCTATCCGGTGACGTAAGGTTCAAGAGCTCTAGCCTCTACTTCGAATTTAAGGTGTCATTTGAGGTAGGAAACTTCTATCCCTAGCATATCTATGCTTGTTATTCTTTCTTCTCCCTATTGTGTGCTTAAATTTGAATGGAAAATCATGGATTTGTTGTGTTTGCAAGTTAGTCAAAGTTTGTGTTAGGGTTTATATAAATTGAGGTTTGATTTGTATCATAATGGTATGTATCCATCAATTCTCCACCTTAATTTCATGTTCCATGTATTTTCCTTGAAAAGCCATAACTTGATTGTAGCCCTAACTTGACTCATATGGGTTTTGGAGAATTATAGTAATTGGTAAAGCCATGGGTTAGTCTAGGAATTTCATGAACGCCATGTATTCGATGAAATTCCCGAGTTGGTTCATTGAGTCATTGCATTGGAGCTTTGGTCACATTTGAATCCCTAGACTATAATTGATTGAAGAAAAGTGAAATTGAATAGTTTTGAAGTCCTACAAGTACATGTTCAAATAAATGTGAGTCACATTCCTCATTTGAAACACTTATAGTTATTTGTCTAGCATTGACTAGAATGTAGAATGACACGAAAATCTAGCTTTGGCTAGGATGAAATGGTTAACTTATATTGGCGCGAATTTTGATATAAGATGGTAACACGGATATGGGTTTGATAATTTGACAGGAATGGACTTATGATGGGATTCCCTGGATGTTTGCACCATCCATGACATTGTGTACAATGGGGGTAACTTGACCCTCCCAACGAGTTGGGGAACGATGGAAAGGAAAGGATGGTTTGTTGCTGGGCAACCATGTTGGACCTACCCTGTCAATGTTACACACCCCAAACATGATAAGGGGGGATATTAGGACAAACTCGGAATGGACTTATGATAGGATTCTGGAGTTTGTCCATATTATGAGATTATAGAAATGATGCAATACACGATCACTTGTCATGATAACATGGAACTCACATGCATTCATATTTGGAAAGAATAAAATTTGAAGGGGTTAGTGGGTAAAGCAATGCATGTAGGTCGGTCGATCATGTATACATGCTTAGTTGTAGTATCATCATCTATCCCGAGAATTGATCATGCCATCATCCATTGTATGCTTGACACTCACACACTAGTCCACAACAATCATGGGCATGCTAGATGATAGAAATTTCCTACTTGGCATAGCGTCCTTTCTATTTTTTAGGTGTTGGTCCTTCTCCTTGAAGATTTATCTTACTTGGAGCATTTTGTCGTTTTGACTTGAAGGAAGAGCCCCCTTTATTTTGGTATTTCATATTAGGCTCTCAGAGCTTGTATTTCATTTTGAAAGAACTTATGTCTATGTATTTCATTTTGAACTTTTGAACCATTTGTAAGGGATTGTAAGCTTTCTTTATAGTTATTTACTTTCATGCCTGGATGTTCATTTGATTTATTCATGTATGTTGGGATTGAGTTCTAGTTATTTTCCATTAAATAATGATTTCAAAAAAATGGTTTGAAAATATGGGGCGTGACAGACACTTGGTGCAAAGATAGCCTTGTTGATTGCACTTGTGACAGACGAATTGTGCTCGAAAAGAGATATCTTGATTTCTGGTGTTTGTGGGCAGTTTTTGCCCTCTAGAGAAACGTGATTGCTTTCGTTGCCTCTTATTCCCAAAACTCCCAAAATAATTGCTTGAACCGGATGACTGATTTCTTGGCTCCCAGACTCTTACTTCTTTAGTTGGTTCCCTCTTGGACTCAATGAGTCGAGCACATTCGACCATGTCCGCGAAGATTCGAATCCGATGACCGACAATGAGATGCTGAATAGATGGGTGAAGGCATCTTTCATACCTCTTGCACTTCTTCTCCTCTGGATTTATCCAATCTTGGGCAAACCTTGACAATGAGTTAATCTCGATAAGATTCACGAAAATATTGCCCTTCAAAGGTGGCTTCGAAGTCCGCCCATGTCATGGTCCCGATAGGGTCAAGGACCACTTAGGGGTTGGCACCTCCAAGCACCCTCAATGCATCTCTTCTTGCTTCCACAATAGACATCCACCACTCATTTGCCTCACCGGTGAGCTGTGGTAAGAGGAAAGTGAGATATGGACTTTGTTCCTTGAAATCTCTAGAATTTTAAAGATCTTGATAATCTCTATCATCCAGTGATTTGCTTCGATGGGATCACCCTCACCATTGAACTTTGGAGGGGCCATCCTGCAAAACTTGCGAAGAGCCTTCGAGACACGACTGACAACATTTTCCCTAGGCGCAACAACTTCTCTGCTGGCCTCAACGACAACCGTTGCAATCTCTCTGATGAATTTCCCGACATTGGTCATCCCTCTGGGGATAGGCCCTTTCAGGTTTGGCAATGCCAGAGAGGTCCCTTGGCTGACCATTCACTTCTTCACTTACAGCACCAGGGATCTAAATCCCTCGTCGACCATGACCTCGATTTCCAACATGACAGTTTGACATGACTTCTACAAAATAGAACAGGAATCATATCAATAAAGGAGACTTATTCGACAAAGGTTAAATCACGAAGGACAATCCTCAGAATAGAGTAGAGACGTCTACCAAGACCCAAGATGGACATCAACAACAAAGGAATTAAGAATGGACAACTTGGACACAACCAACTAAGGATCAAACATCCTCAACAACCAATAATAGAAAAAGGAATTGACCTTTACAAGTTTATTGGTTCAAATTTTCTTATTAACCTCATGCAATGCATACAAGCATACAAGCACACCAAATGATATGAAATGCAGATGCGATACGATGCACCCATTGAGACTAAGTGTTTCTCCAATGTCCCTAAGTTTTTAAAACTTTAGCTCTAATACCAATTTTAATGGCCCCAGAATTTCAAACCATTTTTTGAAAGGATGGTATTGAGCAATTAAAATAACTAGAATGATAAAACCAATGATAATCCCCAATACAATTCATATGGCATACAAGTGAAAGTCGCAAGCAAATACTAATAAAGTCCTTTAAACTACTTATTACAAATCGGGTACCATTATGACTTTGAAATAAAATGCTGAAAAGAAACGATAAGTGCTCATCCATGAGCAATGCCTCCAATGGTCTTCAAAATATGTCTTGGAATCCACTCCAAGCTAAGTCATAGACTCTTTACCTAAAAATAAAGGGTTAGGCAAGGCCTAGTAGAGAGATCGAAACAAGAGATGTATATAATGGTCGTGGGTGCGTGCCGGTGTATAGAAATAAATAGATGATGCATGCATAAGAACTCGTAAGGTTTTAAATGAGATTATCAAGTTCAAGTTGTGTTGTTCCATTTATTTCAATTCCAATAAGTCAAGTGTTTCCATATTCTTTCCAATTCCTTATCAAAATAAGGGTTCACAATAATCAATAAATCTAAGAGTTTTGGCTAATTCCGTGCTAGTAGCCCGTCGGCTAAACTAATCATATAATTCCTAGTATTACCCGACCTATCAGGAGGGCCCAGTCAAGCTCCCATTGCACAATGTCATGGGTATAAATACTCAGGGTACAAATACCCGTATATATAATAATAGCCAACTCAAGATCCAATAGCCACCACAATCCAATTGATTGATCATGTTTCCAAAATTTCCATATTAAGGCCAATTGCCAAATTTCAAGTTTTCAAATGGATTCCAATGTGCCAATTAACAATACAAGGGATTAATTAGAGAATACCAATCCCCAATTCCATTTTACCCAAATTTCCAAATAATTTCGAATTAGGGTTTTATACCAAATTGGGGGTTTTCGATTTAAACAAGGGGAATATTAAATTGACACCAAAGGAAGGCCAAGTACACAACAATAGAGATCCTAGACTTGATACACAACTCAAATCATGACCCTAAGGTTACCCACACGTAGCATCAATATCATTTTATGAAATCAAAGGGAGAGATAGCAAAGCATGTACATATATATACTAATGGTTGGAAAACTCTACCTTTGAAAGAGATGGGATGAACTCTAGATAAGAGTTTTTGCTCCAAATGCAAAACCGAGATTGGATACACGTAGCTAGTGAGCCGGTGATCGATGTTAATGAAGACCTTTTGGCCCCAATACCTCTAGACTGGGAGAGAGAGAAGAGAGAAGTGGGAGAGAATAGAGGGAGAGTGTGTGGGAGACGGAAGAGAGAGAGAGAGTGAGGAGATGAGTTCTCAATAAAAATGAGGCTTTCCCTCATATTAGGGTGTGTATAATACCCCGGAAATGACCAAAATGCCCTTACTTAAGTCTACTACGATTTCACCCTGACAGACCCGAAACCGATTACGGGGAGAGTGTAAATCGGTTACGGGTGTCACTACCCCCTTCCTTCCTTGCGGTTTCCCTTGCGGATACCGATTCCGCAAAGGGGGGAAACCGGTTGCCCGACCACATGGGAAACCAGTTGCGGGTGCCAATAGGGAAACTGGTTACGTGTTATGGGAAACCGGTTACGGGGTTTTCTGCTCCCCTTCTTCCCTTAAGGCTAAGGCATGAAAACCGGTTACGGGAAATGGTGGAACCGGTTACGGGTACCTCTGCCTCAGAAACTGCTGGAAGTATTTTGGACACAATTTCTTCATGCGAACTCCGATTGATATAATTCAAATTGCATTGGATTCAAAATTAAATCCTCTACGACTTCCAAGATTTCACCATTTCATCAACCAAATAAAGATATTGGGATTATAAATCAACCAAAATCCAAGGAATGAAATTAAAATTTCAAGAATCGTTTTATAAAATTCTCAATCATTACAGTAACTGTTGCATCTCAAATGATTGTTTTTATTCAAAAGTTGTAGGACTAACTTTTGAATCATTTTGGATGAAATAGTTAAAGTTGGGGAGTTGATTCTGCCACAAAAAATTTCGATTATGCCACAAATTTTTATTAATAATTTACCATTTTGCCCCTATAATCAAATGCACCCTTTTTTGTTAACAAGGGCACAATAGTAATTTACTTATAAAAATTTGTGACAGAATCAATTTTTTTGGTGACAGAATCAGCACCCTAAAGTTATCTGAATTTAATGATTTTTTATATGATTAATTAAAAAATTATTTTAAAATTTATTAATAACCCAGATTATTTATGTGAAGCCTCAAGTTGCGAGTCTCCACCATTGTTGTGTCGTGTCATAGGCACAGGTAAACTATAATGTGCATCCAAGGAATCAAAAATATATGTACCATGGAGGAAAACTGTGTACCACATATTTTTAAGCTACACTCATATGTACAAATACAAAAAATATTTGTACCAAATATCAAAAAAATACATACGATTACCAAAACAAATACATACCATTACCAAAATAAATACGTAAAATTTCTATGATACACCTTATATGTACCATATTTTTTTCTTTTTAATTAAGCACTTAATGAGAGAACATAATGGGTTGCATAGTTATGATCCATTTGAGAATTTCTAATCGTATCACTAAATGGGTGGTGGGCTTCTAAAGGTTCATTTTAACATATTTATAAGTTTACAAGTTGGTTGAAAGTCCATGGGTTATGATTAAAGATCGTATAGTTGCACTTTATGTCACCTCACTCCCATTGGGTGATTTGGTTTTACAATTTATTCTCCATAAATTAAGAAAAAATGTAAATAGAAAACATGTGAGAGAAAGGAATCTTCTGCTCTGCTTAAAATACTAGTGTAATTATTCGGAGTTGACTATTGAACATATAAGATAATATATAACTGATGACGTCTCAAATCAGTTCTTCAGACTTGTGTTCTTCTTCTTCCTTGCTAACTTGCAAAACAAAAGATCTTTGACACCGGTGTGGTGCCGGCCAAATACCCTCCGACGATCAAGTTAGTTGATATTTTTTGTGGTGGAGAGAGAAGAGAGCAATATAGAAGATGATAGAATATTTCCCTTTTTGTGTGATTAATTTCTTGGTCAATCCTTGGTCCGCCATTATCGGAACTGATTTAGCCATTAAGGCGTTTATTTAGGGTCAGCTTGCACACTCCTTCCTTTTAGGGAGGAGTGTTACCATTGTAATTCCTCATTAGTACTCTTGCTGAGTCATAATTAATACGTTGTAGTCAAATGTAGTCTGGTCTGGCTTCCTTTGATTTCCTACCGTGCCGGGCGACCTTCCGTGCCGGGCTGTTGGTCTGACCAGAGTGGGAGAGCAGACCTGCTGATTGGCCGAGCTGAGCATATATGTAAATCCCCCTTATCAGGTGCTCCCCTATTCCTGAGCTCTTTTGTGCAGTGGAAGAGGTTAGGAATAAAGGCATCCTACTCGGCCCAGCAGAACGTTGTTCGTTTTGAACTTTCACTTAGGCCTTTCCACGTGTAATCTTTTATATGGACAAGTCGAAGCGGTTTTTCCCACGAATTTGAACAGACATCGTGTTTTGCTTTTATTCTCACTCCGTTTTGCTTCAGTCGTTTCTTTTGCCCCAGGTAATCTTCTCCTTCGTCGTTTCTTCTTCCTGAACTCTGTGAATTCTTCTTCGTTTGTTGTTAACAATGGCGGATGTGGCTACATCCTCTGCTACCATTCCCTCTGTGGCTGAGAACGTTGAAAACCCTAACCCCGTAGTGGGGGTTGAGGGTGAAAACCCTCAGGCTGGTGATGGAGTTGAATCTCCTGAAGTCCAAGCTCTGGAAGTGGGGGGCGAACTGATTGACGCACGCCCAATTAGGAGCTTCCCTGAATCCGAATTCTCGACTTGGGACTTTGCATCCACTCTTACCGATGTGGATCTTTCATATGTGAGGGACAAATTCCAAATCCCTGAGAGGATTTCTATTAGGGCACCCAAAGAAGATGAAAGGGCATGCTCTTTCATCGCAGGGGAGACCTGCATATATTTGGGAGCTTTGGAGGGTGGCCTCCGTCTTCCCATTCCTGTAATGGTCCGTGAAATTCTTGCCCATTTCTACCTATCCCCTGGGCAACTGACCCCCAATGCCTGGAGGACATTGATGGGCTGTGCTGTCCTCTTCAGTGCTTGCTCAGAAGGGAAGGCTCCATTAAGCCTTAGGGCTTTTCAGCACATTTACAGTTTGAAGGAGTCCCCTAACTCTAGGGGCTGGTGGTATTTTTCTAAGAGGGAGAAGGGCAAAGACATGGTAAAAGACCTCCCTTCATCCCACAAGTCCTGGAAAGACAAATTTTTCTTTGTGAGTGGGCAAGGATGGGAGTTCTGCTCCTGGGAAGAGAAGAGGCGCTTCCCAATCAGTGGGAAATGGGGTTATCCATCCACAAAGAGTAAGTATCTCCATGGCCGAGCTCTTCATTTTGCTGCTTGATGCTTTTTGAAGCAACTATTTTATGCCTGGTGGTTTTTCTTCAGGTCGGGAGAAGGTGAATGTCTTAGATAAGAGACTAGCTGAAGTAGCTGCAGCTCGTGATCACGGCATTCACAGTTTTTCTCTGCTCGTGACCTCTGAATCCCTTGCTGCCCATCTTCTCGGGCCTGAAGTTGGACAAAGGGCTCCTTCCTTGGAGAAAGGTATTCAGAGTTGTTTCTTCGTAGGTCTTCATGAGCTGTTCTTCATATGCGTGCATAGCTATTTTTATTGATTGCCTGTCTGTCATAGCTGCTGATGTCACGCCCCGGATTTTCAAACCATTTTTTTTAAAACAATTTAAATAAGGCAGGGGATCCACACTTGTAGTATCTATGCACTTCATTCAAGTTCTCATTATATTTTTTTTACACAATAGGAATAGAAAAGCGGAAGCTAGAACAAATGCCAAATGGCTACAACTGAAGTGATAAACAGAAAAGAACAGTGAGGGTACATCCCACCCTCGGGAGTCAACAAAAGTACCAAGTGAAACCCGCTGCAACAATCTCTGAAAACCCAGAAGCTGACGAAGCTCCAAGCTCAACGATATTCACAAGTCCCTGCAGCTACCTGTAGGGGGGGACCACAAAGG
>NMUG010005655.1:0-13017 GCA_002855965.1 Monotropa hypopitys | reverse complement strand
TGGAATCGATTCAGGACATATCAAGGGTGAGAAGTCGGAGAATCAATAGCCGTCTGCAAGAGGATGTATGAACAGTGTTAATGGCTTGTCTGGTGTGGATCTGAGAAATCGAAGGCAGATCTAATGTTTTGGGGCTTTACATTTGTGTTTAATCTCTTCTCTCGATCCCATGTCGTCTGTTTATACCAGAGGTTCCTTTCTTCGCCGTTTTGCACTGATCACCTGATCTCTCTACCTTGGTCTTCCCAATAATTCAAATGGCGGAGTAACTTCTGATGCATTCATTGCATCTCTGTTATCCAACTGCTGGGAGTTATGATGCTGTCTGGAATCCACTTTCGATCGAGTTACAATGTATTTTCAGTTTAATTGTGGGGGTGGTCCGTAATGGATCCAGATGGGTCATTTTAAACACCGATTGGTGTGTGGGTTGGAAATGTACACTTTGTATGAGTATGTATGTATCATGTTTGTATCCTGTATTATGATCAATAAAACCTTCTGCTTTCCAAAAAAAAACATAAGCATGCAACACATAACATGCAAGGGTAGCATCAAAAGTTACACACAAATACCTGACACTTTAGGGTTCACTTGCCAAGTCATGACTTACACTGGTTCCCGAAGCCACTACCACATATGACTAACACATACTAGTCACTTCCTCCTCAACTGACCTAAACTCGGTATTCCGATATATCATGTTTTTTCATTTAACTTCACAAGACTTTCCATTTAAAATACGTTAATCAAGCGCTTTTCAAATCGGATTTCAAGGTAGTTGCCTGGGTGTCAAAGTAATACGCACAATAATCCCGGAGTATACACACCACCGACTCATCCAAACTCTCACCTCAAAACCTCAAGCACTCTTGATCCAGAATCTAACAACCTAGAGCTCTAATACCAAGCTGTCAAGACCTATCCCGGAAACTAATATAAAATAAATAATCCAGACACGTGCCATGACTAAATACCACAATATCCAACTCATTATTTTCCCAATAGAATTTGAAAACCTCAATAATTACCATAAACATAGCGGAAGACTTAAACTTATAAAGTCACAAAAAATTAAATCCCATAACTTAAAAACATAAACTACCTCAACACACGAGGTTCAAACAATCCCTAAGTGAGTAATTAAAACTCCATGAGTCTCAACATCTATCATTAAAACACTAAATATTATCTAGGACAAAATTCTTCCACTAAGGAACCTGAGTCACCAAAGACATCTTCTAGCAATGACTTGGCTTGTAGTGAACCCGCTAAGCCTTCAAATTTGGATATACAATGTCACAAACAAAGAGAGAACAAAGCATATCTAGGAATGTCAGATAACAATCAATATGTAAAAGATCATGCAAGAGGTTACATGGAAATGTAACACAATAACGTATGGGTGTGAAATGCCCCTCAACAAGGCCACAAGCCAAACAATATCTAAATCAGGGACAACAAGCGATAGCACATAAACTCGTGTATTTTTACTTCACTTTCTTCCTTAAACACATTAAGATTAATTTGTTATTTAATGATCTCATGGTATAAATATTTTCCACATCGATCATTAGATCCCAACGTTACACCGGGACGAACCCCATTGGATCCACGGACAAACCCCCGTCATCAAGTATATATACTTGTTAGGGAGAATCAATCAATCCATAGATACCCCTATAATCGGCATTTCCGGCTTAGGAAAATCATGCCAGAGTATTATTCACAATTGATGTCACATTAGGCATGTTTTCTTTACATTTAATATTTCAAGGCATGCTAATTACTTCCACATAATTAATGGTTCAACAATATCAAAGCCACATGCTTGCATACCATTATGAGCTAACATATAGAATTACAATTCATCACACGTGTTTCACATACCAACGTAAGGCAATTAAGACATATAATCATGCAACTTGTCATGTGACATTAAAATGGGAACACATGTTCACACAAAAGAGTAATTGATCGCATAATAGAACATGGAAACACATAACGAAACATATAACATGTAATCACAAGGCATCAACCACATATGTAAAGGATCTACAGACTCACCGTAGCGTGAGCGATGCCAAACAATTCACTTTTTGGTTGACGAGGGTCTCAGTTCCTCACCTATAGTGATAACACTAAGTTAGGATAATAACCCACTTAATTATACCAAGAAATGTCTTTAAAACCTTTAGTTTATGTCAATTAATGATCCTTAAGACCTAATCCAAGTTTTGGTCCAGAACAGCCCGAACCCGATTCCCAAACACTCACAACTGGTTCCCATCAGCTGCACCCGCAACCAGTTTCGCAATAGCCCGCAATCGGTTGTGCAAACCTAACCCGTAGCTGGTTTCGCTACTAACCGCAACCAGTTCCGACCCAATTTTTCCCCAATCAGGTTCTCCTAGTCTAATCGGTTGCCACCACCAGGACCACCCGCAACCGGTTGCGCGATAACCCACAACCGGTTCCTAGTCCCTCTGGGACTGCTCTGACTATGCAATTTTTAGACGAACCTACTCAACTCTAAACTTCGTCAAACACACTTTTAAGCCTAAAAACCAAAGATCTTGCACACTAACATGCTTTACTAGTCCATACACTAATCATACTCATTCTTAGGCTTCAAAACACATCAACCCACCCCTTAATTCAATGTTTTCCTCTCTAGATTTAGGAATTCACTTAAAAACTAGATTAACACTCCTTGCATTAACCCCAAATCTGAGATGAAATGAAAATATAAAATTCACAAGGGTGAAGATACTTACGTTAGGAATAACCTTTGTGAAGAATTTGTCTTCCAAAACTCACTCCAAGACACCCTTCTCAAGAGATCTCCTTAGCCACCACCTCTCTTTATCTCTCTAATCTCTAATGAGTATAAGGACTAAGTGTGATTAGGTTTTTCTCTTAAACCTAATCAGATTTTAAACATCAATGACCATCTTACCCCTTTACTTACTATATAATAACCCTTGCCAACCATTCTCTATACTTCACATAATTATAATTCAATTTATTTATATTAGAATACTTAATTCTTACTAAATTAAATTATAAATCCTTTTATAAATGAAGTGAAGCTTATTATCACCTAACCTTCTCCTTTATTATTTATTTAATCAATATAGATGAAAAGTTATACTAATCCGAAGCTCAGTAACCATTGCCATTTGCAGACTTTTCCAGAAATTTGATTCAAAATATTAATATCAATCAGAAACAATATATACAGGAGTTCTGTACAAACGAATGATCTCCTGAATATATAGCATTGCATGTTGTTCCATAGACAGAGTAGTTTTGACTGCGAGAAAATGGACAGACTTTGTTAGGCGATCAACAATAACCCAAATAGAATTATTACCCCTCGCAATAGTCGGTAAGCCTTACACAAAATCCATAGTAATATGCTTTCACTTCCATTATGGCACTTGAAGTGCTTTCAAAAGTCCAGTGGGTCGTGGATGTTCAACCTTGATTTTCTAGCACTTAAGGTAATACGATACGAATTCGGCCACACCTTGCTTCATACCAGAACAACAATAAACTTCATTCAACTCATGGTACATTTTTGTCGTGCTAGGGTGTATAGCAAATTTATATTTGTGTGCCTCCTTTAAAATGTGCTGGCAAATAGCCATACCAGGTACACAAACTTTGTTTCTGAATTGAAGTACATCCCGGTCATATGAAAAATCTATATTTGGTTTGGATTTCAATTCTTCAATCAACTTCTTCAAAAATGGATCTTCTGATTGTTTTTGCTTCACCATCTCAAATAATACTAGTTGCACCGAAAAAGTGGTTAACGTCGAAGACTTACGGCTTAGCGCATCTGCTATCACATTAGATTTGACATGATGGTATTAGATCGTCAAATCGTAGTCTTTAATTATTTCTAGCCATCTTCTTTGACACAAATTGAGTTCTTTCTACAAAAATAAATATTTAAGATTCTGGTGATCTATAAATACCTCACAACTTACCCCATTTAAGTAGTGTCGCCAAAATTTTAATGCAAAAACCACGGCTTCCAACTCTAAATCATATGTGGGGTATTTCTTCTCGTACAGTTTTAGCTACCGAGAACCATAAGCAATCACTTTCTCATTCTTCATAAGCATGCATCCCAACCCTTCATATGAAGCATCACTAAATATAACAAATCCTTCGATGCCAGATGGTAGGTTCGAAATTGGTGCTGATATCAACCTTCACTTCAACTTCTAGAAAGATTGTTTTTGTTCCTCTGTCCAATCATAAGGCACTCCTTTCCTGGTTAGTTTCATCAAAGGTATGAAAATTTTGGAAAAGTCTTTGACGAACTTTCTATAATAGCTAGCTAGACCAAGGAAACTCCAAATTTCAGTCGCCGATGTAGATCGTGGCCAGTTGGATATTGCCTCCACCTTTTGTGGATCCACAAAAATTCCACTTTCATCAATCACATGTCCCAAAAAAGAAAACTGGAGAGCCAAAATTCACATTTCTTGAATTTGGGGAGTAACTTCTCCTCCTAGAGAATCTTTAAAACCTTTCGAAGATGATCAGAGTGTTGCTCCCCGGTTTTGGAATAAATAAGGATATCGTCAATAAATATAATAATGAAATCATCTAAGTAGGTTTTAAATACCAGGTGCATAAGATCCATAAAAGTTGTTGGTGTCCGTACCTAGTGTGGAACGCCGTCTTTTCCACATCTTCAGCTTTCACCTTCAATTGATAATAATCGGACCGAAGATCAAATTTAGATAAAAATTGAGCTCTTTTGCAGCTGATCAAATAAATTATCGATCTGGGGTAGTGGATAATGATTCTCAATTCTAATCATGTTCAGCTCCCAGTAATTAACATGTAACCACATATTATCATTCTTCTTCTTTACAAAAGGAATTGAGGGGCATGGAAATATGCTCGCATTAGTAAAACCTTTCTCTAACAAATCTTCAATCTGAGGTTTCAACTCCTTAAGTTCTGCCAGCGTCATACGGTAAGGATTTTTAGAGATGGGTTGCATTCCATGAATAATGTCAATAGTGAACTCCACCTCCTTGTCCACCAATGACCTAAGTAATTCTTCTGGGAAAATGTCTAAAAATTCTGACCACTGGAATTTCAGATATACCAGACTTCCCTCCATTTGAAACCAACACATAACAAAAATATCCCTATCACCATTTCCGAATTAGTCAGTAAATAGAAGAGATGATATAGGATGGTGGTATAATTTCTTTCCCCTTAAAGGTAAGAACTAGTTGCTCAGGAACCCGGAATACGCCTTGCTTAGATAAACAGTCTATTGTGGCATAATTGGTAGATAACCAATTCATGCCCAATATCATGTCAAAATGGTTCATCCAAAGAGGAATCATATCTATAACAAATTTCCTATCACCCAACTTAATTTCGCAATCCTTATACATAGAAGATACTAAAACACCTCCGCTCATAGGTTGAGACATGTTATTCAATTTGATAATGCCATAAATATAAAAGAATGATTGGATCTAGAATCCACAAGTGCATATGCCTCCATATCAAATAAGAGAATAATACCTGCCACAATAGTGTCGACATTCTGTGCATCTCCTAGTACCAATGCGAATGCCCTCCCCTGTCTTTTGTTTGGCTCCGCTCTAATTACTAGATGTAGTCCAATGTTGGCTGCGGTGGTGGTGGAGCCTCATTGGGTAGCATCAGACAATCTCTGATCATATGTCCTTGTTACCCGCACTTAAAGCATACCCTGGTTCTTCTAAAACACTCCTTATAATGTCTTCTCTGGCATCTGGGTCAAACATGTATATGGTTGTAGCGCTGATTCAACTAGGGTTGATTAAATCTTCCCCGTTGTCTCGAACTATTGCCTGGATAACCCATATTGGATTTTTTTATTTGACGTCCTCCTTGGTATCCTATTGGACAATTCCTGGACTTTCTTTTTTTCTCAGAAATTGCTTTGTTTCTTTTATTCAAATCAAATTCGGCCATAAGTGCTACATCGAGCACCTCCAAATAAGTAGACAACTTAAGGAACCTCACTAACGAATTAATCTTCGACCGAAGACCTGACTCGAATTTCCTAGCTTTATGATTCTTTATTGCCACCATGTGAGTGGTGAATCGACTCAGCTCCATGAATTTACGATCATATTCAGTCACAAACGTGAATCTCTGCTCGAAGGAAAATTGAGGCATTTATTGTCATGGATGGACTTTAAAAAATGCTTCTCATAGAAAACTTCTAGAAATCAACACCATTCCATATCAGACTCAATTTCCCTCATGCCGAGCCACCAATGATGAGCATCTATTTCAAACATATAAGTAGCCAACATGACCTTTTGAACCTCAGAATAAGGTAGTATAGAGAATATCTTCTCCATACTGAGGAACTATGCCTCAGCTCTATCTGGGTCAATGCCTCCTTCAAATGATAGAGACTTCGTCCTCTAAAAATTCTAAACACTTGATTATCTTTGGGTTGATTATTCCTCCCTAGCACATCTACAACTCCAGTTAGGATATGCTCCATTCTCTCCATCCTATCAATAGGTGGCTGGAGTTCCGAGATTTGAGGATTTTCCACGTTCTCTCCCAAATTATCATCCATAATCTGAATTTTCAAAGAAATTACCATAAGTTTATATTATACATTATAACTGATATTTATAGTTATAACACTTATCTTATAACCTTTTATAACTCTGAGACAATACCATTTTGAAATAATTGAAATTCATTTCACTTTCTTTTATACAAAAAACAATTTCTCATTTTATCTTATCTAAGAGTATCCACCTTGGATATACAACGAAGTAATGGTGGCCAATCGAACTTCTATCTGTCATCCAAATGCAGACCCTCGAAGTTTCAAAAACATATTTTCACTTATGTAATATACATATACCATTACTAGGAGAATTTCCATATACCTTATGACCTAATAATTGGATTCCTTAAACCTAAACTCTGATACCATTAACTCTGCCAGGACCCTGACCCATCCTATGAGGTCATCGTGACAGATGCTAGGTGATTTACTAACCACCTCAGACCGGACCATACTTAAACAATTAAATATGAGGATAACACATTGCAAAAAATAATTATATCATACATAGTACTGAAGAAAGTGAAAACCATATTCTTATACATACCCGAATTAAAAAAATAGCTTAAAATACGGTCTCAGAGCAACTAAACTATTTTCTTACAAACAACCTAACTTCATCTTACAAATTTTAATTGAAAGGTCTTCCTCTATTCTCCAAAATCCTCCTCCCCTAAAAAATAATAAATTTCACAAGTTAACGCTCGTATGTGTGATAGAATACAAATAAATAGTTTTTTACAATGGATTATGAACTCATGTTTGCTAAACAAGTACATTTCATTCTAAAATATTTCATGATTTTATAAACCAAATCATAACATAAAAACACAATTCTATGTAAAAATCCTTAGACCAAACGGATATCGTAATTGAATCATAACAGAATTGAATCACACAGAAACGTAATCATACTGATGTCATAATCATATCAGAACCATAATCTTAAACATAATCAGTACCGATATCTGAGGTTCTTATTTCAAGATGTTTTCTTTCTTGTTTACTGTGATATGCCATCCTAAAAATATTAATCATACTCTCGAGCATCCCCGGTGGATTAGTTAGATGTCTAACGCATAATCCTATATGAATGTACAATACACTAAAATCTCTACCTTTAGTAAGTGGGGCCAGATCACTAGGCATATAACCCCCTAGAGCAGGGCCAGATCGCAAGGTATTGTACCTCCTTGATTGGGTTGTCCCATAAATAGAGTGATGTCTCGTACTAGATTCGAAACTATGTTCATAACCATGGAATTCTTAAAACATGAATGAAATATTCCCACGAAAAAGGGAAGTTTAGAAAAATACCAGAAAATCCTTTTAAATCTGTAAATATTCACTCACCTTAATTAAAGAATCGATAAGAATGTATTGTTAATCAAAAATAAGGAAATCTGATTAATTTTAATAAAATTCTTAATATTCTTATTTATTCCTTTACTTATTAAAGTTACTAATAAATTATAAATCCTTAATTAGACATTATATAAATTCTTAACTTCAATTTTATTCAACCCTAATTAAACTAAATTATGATTTTTTTCACATTTTCCTTATTTTCCCAACTTTTCACCCAAAATTGCACTAATCGATATCCAGACCAGTATACCAACTCTTCTGCTCTCAGGTAGAACTCTTGGGCCAAAGTTCTTGTAAGGGACCAGTAGGCTTACTGATCAAGATGCCAGTGATGCATAATGATCGAGTAGTGAAGGGTTCTGGGTGTATTTTCTTGTGTTTTTGTTCGGGAATCTTATTTTTAGATCCAAAACCACATTCTAACATGTTTTTTTCTACCCTAAAGTCCTCTACATCTTGTGTCCTACTTATACTACTATAAAAATGAATTAAAACCTCTAATAATCTTCTTTGTTCATAAAAATTCATAAAAGTTTATATTTTTCTTCCTCCATGGATTTCCATGGAGGTTTTCTTAGTTTTATTTGATCTTATGGTTATAAGGTGATAAGAAAAGTGTCTTTTCCAGGCTCATGATCCAGGCCTCTGCTTTATCTGTATTAATGCCTCCCTCAAAGCTTGGAGGCTTAATCTTATGGAACTCCCTAATAGTAACTTGCTCAACTGTGGGTTGATTATTCCTACCCAGAATTCCAACAACCCCAACTAAAATCTGTTCAACTCGGTCCATACGATCTACAGGTGGCTATGGCTGTGGCTGAGGAACCTGAGAATGCTCAGCACAATCCTCCACACGATCATCCATTTCTGAATCCATAGAATTTTTAAATCATATAAGTATTTCTATACTTTTCTATCTTATCTTAAAACTCCATATGCTCTGAGACATAAGCTTTTGAAAATACTTTCCATCTCGTTTTATTTTTTTATTTATGAACTTATCTTTCATTTTTTATCTTGTCTAAGAGTATCCGCCTTAGATATACACCGAAGTATCGGTGGCCAGCCGCACTTCTAATGCCATCCAAATCTAGTACTCAAAGTTTTTGAAATAAATTTTCACATATCTTGCACGTATCTACCCTTATTAGGGTTATTATCATATTACATTTCTCATATCTTAAACTTACTGTCCGGTTTCACGAACCGTGCTCTGATACCACTAAATCTGTCATGACTCTGACCCATCCTCAAAGATCTACGTGGCAGATGCCAGGTAATCCATATGATTACCTAAGGCCTTAACATAACATTTCTTAAATTTATTTTATTTTCATATTATGTTTCACGCTACTGAGGATTTAATACAAAACATAACTAAAATATAAAACATCACATCTGGTCCACAAAACTAAACATGTATTATTTATATTACAAACCCAAAGGAAACTGGAAAATATCTCAGAACCATTATAAAACAAAACACTATATGCTTACATGAAAATCTAGACTTCAAGTTGGTGTGTATTACTGGTGAGGATACTGCTCTTCCTCCTGACCTGAAAATAATAATTTTAAAACATAAGCTAAAGCTTGTGTGAGTGACGTACACAGTAATATAGGTTTTGCCATGGATATGAACATGAATAGAAAACTGTGCATTAACTTTGAATGAACATGAAATAAACTGGTAGTAAAGAAAGTGTAGCTGAAACAACTATAAACTGAACCGTGGATATCATACTGTAAACATACAAAACTGAACCGACAAATAAATCGAATCTTATAATAAACATGGCATAGCCGGTAATAAACTGAAACTGAGTCTGAAGTCTGAAACTGGAACAATTCAAATATTCAGGTTAATTTTCTTTAAACTTGCTTTAACATTAAACTAAATTTTTAAAACCCTTTTCTGTTCTTTTCTGTTATATATATTGGCCATACAAGATTGTCCCTGTCATATCATATCTCGTACTAGGACTAGTCCTGTCGTACATAACTGGATCATAAACATGTTGGGCATCTCCAGTGGATTAGCTAGACGTCTAACGCATAATCCCATGATTTATATAGCGGTACGCTAGTCGACTATACCCCCTAGCTGACAGGGTCCTACACGCTATTCAATTATATCTCCTAGTGAAGGGCTATATGCTAGATCTCCCCCAGGCATGGGACCGTTCTTACATAACATGATATGGCCGTATATAGATTTATAGATATTTACATATACATAGAATTGCATTTAAAACTTTTAATTAAATAAATCTCTAAGAAAGACAGGGACAATTTAGGAAACATACCATAAAATTCCCATATTAGAGTGCAAGTCACTCACCTTGGTCGTAGGTGGCAGTAGTATGTCCTGAAAATGAATTAACATAAATTATAATTACTTTTTAATGAAAATAAATGACTTTTATCGCATTTATTAATTAATTTCTAACTCGAAATTCTTCAATTACATAATCTAACCCTGGGGTTATGCTTAATTAGGCTTTCATTACATTACCCCGAAGTTCTTACACACTTTGGTCAAATTTTCTCAAACCGGTACGGGGACCGGTACCCCACCGGTATACCAGGCGGTATACCGGGTGATATGCCGATGCTCAAACCGGTCTGAAGAATAGACCGACTGGTTCGAAAATGGAGTTCGAGAATCTTAAATTCGATCCCCTAAACTTGTTTTTCAGGCTTTCCAAGAGTCAAAATGACCTCCAAAACACGAATTCAACTTATCTATACTCTAAATTGCATTGAAAACATCTTAGAATCATTCGATTTGGAAATTTCCTAAAATTCTAAAATTTCTGATTCAAGAACGATTTCTAAGTTTTAGTATTAGAATTATATGTCATTACGATCGCGATAATGATCTTACCCTAGTGCGGTATTCGATTCGCGCATTGGGGCGTCGATTTTTGGCTTGAATTTCTCCCTTTCTTTTCTCTTCTTTTTTCTCCCCAATTCTCCTGTGAATTTCCTCATAAGAGTATTCTTCTTCTTTTTCTTTTCTTTTTGATTTAATTTTAATTAATTAATACTTTTATTAGTTAAGATAATAATGAAAATATAAGACATTTTAATTAAATCTTTGAGTTACACCTCGGTACGGGAAGGTTCGTCGTAGCTACGGTAATTCCTAAGTCAAAATCTATATAATATATAACATACGATAATTCTTTTATTGCCCCATTCATTTTTAATATTCCTTTCTTAATTACAAAAATTTCTAAACTTCGCAGAAAATTCCTATTTAAATAATTACGCTTACTATAATTTCTTTAGGCTTAATCTAATTATTTAAAATCCTTAATAAATTTTATTAGTCATAAACTTAATTATATAAACTATAAAAATTACTAAAATAATGCGGTGTTATAATTTCCCCAACTTTCAAAAAAATTGTCCTCAAACTTTGAAATTACATGAAGTGAGAAATAGTTCTAGATACGAAGCTCGAATCTGCGATTCCTCTTCCCATGCAGCTTCGCCTCCCCTCTGATTGACCCACCATACCTTTACGAGTGGAGTGTATTTGTTCCGAAGTATCTTCTCCTTCCGATCAATGATTCGCAACGGATGCCCGTCATAAGTTAAATCGGCTCGCATTTGGATAGGTATACTTGGAAGAATATCTCTGGTAGGATCTATCAAATATATTCGCAACATAGATACGTGAAAAACATTGTGGACAAAAGCTAACTCTGGTGGTAAATCCAATTGATAGCTGACTTCCCTAACTTTCGAAGTAACCACATAGGGTCCAATATATCTAGGGTTTAGCTTCCCTCTCTTACCAAACCGAACAATCCCCTTCATGGGTGAAACCCTGAGTAATACGTGATCTCCAACTTGAAACTCTAATGGTCTGCGACGGATATCTGCATAACTTCTCTGCTTGCTCTGAACTATTTGCAGTCTTTTCCAAATAATCTGAATCTTCTCTGTGGTTAATTGAACAATTTCAGGTCCAAGAAGTTGCCTCTCCCCAACGTTTGTCCAGCATACGGGTGAACGATATTTCCTCCTATATAAAGCTTCAAATGGTGCTATACCAATAGTAGATTGGTAACTATTATTATAAGCAAACTCTACTAACTACAAATGATTCTCCCAACTCCCCTACAAATCCAGAATACAAGCTCAAAGCATATCTTCTAGAATTTGAATTACCCTATCTATTTGACCATCATTTTGTGGATGAAAGTTGTACTGAATCTAAGTTCAGTACCCATAGCTTGCTGCAGACTTTTCTAGAATTTAGAAATAAAATGCGAATCTCGGTCAGAAATAATAGATACTAGTTCTATGGAGTCGGATAATCTCTTGAATATATAACTTTGCTAGTTGCTCCATTGAAAACGTGGTCTTTACTGCTAGAAAATGTGCAGTCTTGGTCAATCTATCAACAACCACCAAAATAGAATTATCACCTCTCACTGAAGTAGGTAACCCTGCTACGAAATCCATTGTAACATGTTCTCACTTCCATTCAGGCACTAGAAGAGGTTGCAATAAGCTTGTGGGTCGTTAATGCTCTACCTTGATTTGCTAGCATTCAAGGCAATATGATACAAATTCTGGCACATCTTGTTTCATACCTGGCCACCAATAAACTTGCTTCAAATCATGATACATCTTAGTGGTGCCCGGATGAATAGAAAATCTGGACTTATGCGCTTCAAATAAAATTTGCTGCCGAATCTCTAAAATCTTAGGCACACAAATTCGTCCCCAGAATCGAAGAACTTCTCGATCATATACAAAATCTTTTTTGGGTTCATCTATTAACTTCTAAAAATAAGGATCCTCTACTTGATTCTATTTGACTAATTCATATAGAACTAGTTGAACTGAAAAAGCAGCTAACGTAGAAAATTTACGGCTCAACGCATATGCTACTACATTAGCCTTATCGGGATGGCACTGAATCGTCAGATCATAATCTTTAATAAACTCTAACCATCGTCGTTGCTGTAGATTCAACTCTTTTTTAGAGAACAAATATTTTAAAC
>NMUG010005654.1:0-13017 GCA_002855965.1 Monotropa hypopitys | reverse complement strand
CCCACACAAGTTGATACACTCACACACAATCATTTGCACACACACATGGTGTACTTATACATATACGTAAATCATATTCCTATATATGCAAATTGCACACCCACGTACCTGATTTTTTATTTCTCCTCCTTCAATTTCCTGATTCCTGTTCGAGTTTTACTCCTCTTCCTCTTTAATTGAATCGCGACCCATCTCTCTCTCCGACTTAGTTTTGCGTCGCTTCTCCCCTTCGATTCTGTTCTCGATCGCAACTCCCACTTCTCCCCTTTTTTGATTGGCTTTACTGAATGGGTTCTGTGGAACCTCCATTTTCCAATTGAGGTTTTGATCCTTTTTTTCCAATTCTGTCGAATGGTTTACAATTGGGAGGGCTTTACATCTCTGTTGTATGTGTACAATTTTACTTCTCAAACGATTGGGTTTGCAATTGGAAAGTAATATGTTTTTTTACGTTTAAGCTGAGTGGAACGTGGAACATTATCTGTGTGTTGAATTCCTAATAGGAGAGTTAACACATTTCCTCTTATCTCTATTCTCATAAATTTTCCACTTATTAAATTGATACAGAACAATTACACTCAGCACCCTTTAACTTTCATCTCAATCACATTCAAATTTCTATATTATTTATTCTATCTTCTTTCTTTTAATTTTTAAAATTTTATTAAACTCCTCATTTTTTAACAAACGCGGATCTCGCAATTAACCGCACACCACCACTAAACACACACCTCATATTTATTTATTGATACTACTTTATTTAAAATTAAAATTTTCTAGGATGGATATTACAATCCTCCCCACCTTAGGAAATTTCGTCTTCGAAATTAGAGAATACTTGAGGTAAATAGATGCGGATAATGATGTTTCATATGTTCCTGAGTCTCCCAAGTGGCTTCTTCAATTGAATGATTCTGCCACAACACTTTCACCATAAGCATCTCTCTTGTTCGGAGCATACATATTGATCGATCTAAAATTTTCACCGACTCTTCAACATAAGATAGATTGGGTTCTACTTCGAGAGGAATATCTTGTAGAACATGAGACTCGTCCGCAACACATTTTTTGAGCATAGACACATGTAACACATTATGTAAATGAGCAAGTTCCATAGATAATGCTAGTCGATATGCCATAGCTCCAACTCTTTCTACAATTTTGTATGGCCCTATATATCTAGGAGCCAACTTTTTCTTCCCTTAGAATCGAATCACACCCTTCCAAGGACTAACTTTGATAAATACCCAATCATCAACATCAAATTCTAACGCACGTCTTTTTTATCAACATAACTTTTCTGTCTCTCTTGGGATATCTTTAATTGTTACTTGATACGTTTAACACCATCAGCTATTTGTTGGACTATTTTAGGTCCTAACAACTGCCGTTCACCCACATTATCCCAACAGATTGGTGATCAACACTTCCTACTATATAATGCCTCGTACGGTGCCATGCTAATACTACTCTGATAACTATTATTATATACAAACTCTGCCAGTGTCAAATATTCATCCTAATTTCTACCAAAATCAAGTATACAAGTCCGTAGCATATCTTCCAAAATATGTATAGTACGTTCAGACTGTCCATCTGCTTATGGATGAAAGTTGTACTGAATTTAAGAGAAGTACTCAGAGCTTGTTGAAGACTTATCCAAATCAAGATGTAAACTTTGGATCTCTATCACTGATAATCGATACCGGTACACCATGTATTCGCACAATTTCATCAACATAAATTCGTACATATTTATCAACTGTATAAGTGGTCTTTACTAGCAAGAAATATGATGACTTGTTTAATCGGTCAACTACCACCCATAATGAATCATACCGTTTCTGGTAACGAGGTAATCCGACTACGAAATCCATAGTCACATGTTCACATTTCCATTCTGAAATAGGATGATTCTGCAAGAACCCAGCTGGTCAATGATGTTCTACTTTCACTCGCTGACATGTCAAACATCTGGCCACAAACTCTGCAATTTCTCTTTTCATCACTGGCCACCAGAAATGCATTTTCAGATCCTTGTACATTTTGTACTCCCTGGATGTAAAGCATATGCTGAGCTATGAGCTTCATCCAATATTTTGTCATTTCATATCTGAATTATTCGTCACACACATTCTTCCTCTAAATAATAGCATATCATCATTCTCTACACGGAATTCAGTTTCCTCTTTATTCAACACTTGTATTCTGAACTTCTCAAGACGCTAATCAATTCTTTCATTTTCCTTTAATACTATCAATAAATAATGGTCGAACAGAAATTTGGGTCAACAATTCATCATCCCTACTGATCTCAAAATTCACTCTCATCTGAGTCAACTCTATAAAGATATCAACTTTGGAACATTACAAGCATGCTAACCTCCCAGAGTTTTTGCGACTTAGGGCATCAGCCACCATATTTGCCTTCTCCAGATGATAATGAATGGTGCAATCATAATCTTTGATCAACTCCATCCATATGCATTGCCTCAAGTTCAACTCTTTTTTACTAAAAAGATATTTAAGGCTTTGATGATCAGTGTATATTTCACACTTCACCACATACATATAATGTCACCATAATTTTAAAGCAAACACAATAGCTACCAATTCCAAATCATGGGTAGGGTAATTACGTTCACGTGTCTTCAACTGTCTAGATGCAAAAGCAACCACTTTACCACGTTGCATAAGCACACAACCCAGTCCATGATAGGAAGCATCACTATATATCACCATATCTTCTGTACCCATAGGTATAGTTAGAATAGGCGACGACACTAGTCTGCTTTTCAATTTCTAAAAGTTGTTCTCACATTCCGTTGACCACTCAAATATAACTTCTTTCCTTGTCAATTTTGTCAATGGCAAAGCTATCATCGAACAATTCTGTATAAATCTTCTATAATAACCAGCCAATCCAAGAAAATTGCGTATCTCGATCACCGTTGTTGGCCTCTCCCAATTCACAGTAGCTTCTACCTTACTTGGATCCACAGAAATTCCATCATAAGATATAACATGCCCCAAAATATAACTTTGTCAAGTCAGAACTCGCATTTACTGAACTTTTTGTACAACTGGTGATTTCTCATGGTCTCTAAAACCATTAATGCCTGGACATCGAGAACGAGTATGACTTGGAAGCTGAAAGCCCTAGCCGTTCCAGGTCCTTGGGCTCCCAATCCCAATCCAAGTCTAAGTCTGTCAGAAACGAGGATTTGGTGGAACTGGTTATGACCCAAGGAGAAATGATACGACGGTTGGAGGCTCAGATAGAGAAGATGGCATAGCAGAAATATGGAGCGCCACAGGGAAACCGACCTTTGGTTATCCCAAGGAGGCAAAACGTCCATACTCGTCCGAGAACACATGGGGTCAGAGGATGGCATCCAATGTTCGAAGACCGGTGAAGGACGCAAATGATGAGAGACCGAGGGTGGCGCAAGCAGGGGAGTGCAGGCTCCACCACCTCCCCCGAGAAGGGAGAGGGTGGTCAGGGACCCTCCACCACCCAGTGAGCATTAAAGCAGAACAAGAAGCAGGGGTTCGCGTCACGCGAACCGGGCTCAGCCAACAAGATCAGTAAACTCAGTGCCAGACCTGAGGGACCATTTGCAGAACATGGCTCAGGCAAGATCTGTCCAGAACCAGCAGGAGGCCAATCCTCAGATGGAGGATTTGAAGAGATGGATAGACGAGAGGTTCAGGGGTAGGGCTACGGCCTAGGAAAGTGCAAGAAGGGTGATCCAGCAGATCACCTCTACATCTCTTTCTCGTGAGATTATAGACTATAGGATCCCTAGGGGGTTTTCATTGCCAAACTTCCCCAAGTATGATGGAAAGGTAGACCTAGTGGCCCATTTGAAAGATTTTCAGCAAGCTCTCATCCTTTATGAGGGTGATGAGTTCCTGTATTGTCGAATGTTTGTGTCCATCCTGGGACGAATAGCCCTTAGTTGGTATCACAAGTTGCCCGCACACTCTGTCAGCAGTTTTGGGCAGCTTGCAGAGTTATTTGTCGGACGTTTCATGACCAGCCGCGCAGTCCCAAAGCATTTGGATTCCTTGACTTCATTGAGAAAATGATCAAATGAATCCCTGTTTGAGTATGCGGGCAGGTACGTGGAAACTTATAATGATGTGGAATATTGTACAGAAAAGTAGGCAGTGGCCATGTTCAGGCTAGGACTCTCCTTTGGTGAGAAACTAAGGGAGTCCCTAACCTTGAACCCAGTAGAATCCTTTCCCGAGCTCATGGAGAGGGTTGAGCAGCATGCTAAGTTGGAAGAAGAAATCAACAGGGAGGCAGGCCACATAGCCAACAGGGCTCACTGCACTCACATTGTCGAACCAGACGAGAAGAATAAAAGAAAGAGGTCAGCACGACCAAAGACTCTCGAGAAGGAAGTCAGTGCGGCGCCAACACCTGCCGCACATCAAGCCAATTGTAACGGGTTGCCACCCCTGAGAATGGGAAGGCCAGGCCCAACCTCATATAAGGAAATCCGTACTGAATTCAACATCCTGATTTTTCAAATGATCTTCTCTTTGCAAAGTGAGCCATACTGAAAATGGCCAGCCAGGCAGGGAGGAAATCAAGCAGAGTTAGAAGCAACGGGCCTAAGGTATAGTTACCATAGAGAATATGGTCACAAAACTGAATATTGTAGGATGTTCAAGCAGTTTCTAGAAGAGATGGTAGAGGCAGGTCATTTGAAGCAATACCTAACTCAACCCCCGTACAAAACAACAGACAGGTACGGGTGGTTGGAGGTGGTGATTGCTCAGATGAGGACCTCCCTCCTGCTGGTCTGACCTGTATGATTCATGGAGGAGAAGAGAAAGTTCCACTCCAAGAATCTAGAGCTTCGAGAAGGAAGTAGGCTTCAGAACATCACGTGATACAGCTCGGGCAGAAGAGACAAAGAGAGAAGGAAGGGTACACCGCACAGATTGCTTTCTCAGATGATGATTTGGAAGGGGTAACTGTGCCGCACAACGACGCTCTAGTTGTCACTCTGAACATTAATAGATTTGACACCGAGAGGATACTGATAAACTAGGGCATTTCCACAGATATCTTTTATCTACAGGCATTCTTGAATATGGGTCTATCGTAGGAAGATCTAAGGGAAGTGCGGATACCCTTGATTGGCTTCAGTGCAGAACCAGTGTGGCCTCTTGGTTCCATCGTGTTGCCGGTCAGAGCAGGGCATGTCACCAAGGATGCGGAGTTCTTAGTTACTGACGTACCCTCTACCTACAATACAATTATAGGGAGGACGTGGATGCGTCGAATGGGTGCCATCCCATCCACTTATCATCAGTTGATCAAGTTTCCAGGCCCCAAGGGGGTGGAGAGCATTCGAGGGAATTAGAAGTCATCCCAAAATTGTTTTCTCGCCTCAATCAAGTCTGGGTCAAAATACGAGCAGATCAAATCCATTGAGGTGTCCGACCAACCTGTTCTAGATGATGTGGGTGTAGACCCGAGCACCCGCGTGGTCGAGAGCTTGAGAAAAGTTCTTGCCCATGAATCAGACAACGAAAGGTATTTCCTCCTCGGGGATGAGATCTCGGGGAAGGAGACCCTTGAGTATGAACGGGTGCTCAGGGAAAACATTGACGTATTTGCTTGGACTCCGGCAGAGATGCCAGGGGTTGAGCCCAACATAATATGCCACCACCTCAACGTGAATCCTTGCCATAAGCCAGTAATGCAAAGATGAAGGCGCTCAACCGCGCGCCACGTAGAGGCAGTTATGGAGGAAGTTGGTCGTTTACTGAAGGCCAAGGCTATTAGGGAGGTGTACTACTCCGAATGGCTATCTAACACTGTAGTTGTGAAGAAGAAGAGTGGAGAATAGAGAGTTTGTGTGGATTTCACTAGTCTTAACAAGGCATGCCCAAAAGACAGTTTTCCCATGCCCAAGATTGAACAACTAGTGGATTCCACAGCGGGATATGCACGGATGAGCTTTTTGGATGCTTACAGAGGATATCACCAAATCAACATGTATGAACCCGACGAGGAGAAAACGGCTTTTATCACTCCTTTGGGCTTGTACTGCTACAAAGTGATGCCTTTTGGGCTTAGAAATGCAAGAGCCACTTACTAGCGATTGGCTACGTTGATGTTTAAAGAGTTATTGGAGAAGACCATGGAAGTGTACATTGACGATATGGTGGTCAAGTCCAAGGAGCTGGACTCCCACATATCGGATTTGTGTTAGACTTTTTGCATCCTACGGCAGTACGGCTTGAAGCTGAATGCATCCAAATGCGCTTTCGTGGTGAGCTCAGACAAGTTCCTAGGACATCTCGTCACCAGGAGAGGGATTGAGGCAGACCCCAGACAGATAGTTGCATTACAAAATCTCCAAAGTCCGAGAATAACTAAGGAAGTGCAACGTTTGACTGGGATGGTTGCCGCGCTGAACAGATTCATTAGTCGTTCATCCGACAGATGCAGACTATTCTTTCAGTTGCTGAGGAAAAGTGCGACCTATTCATGGGGGGGTCGATTGTGAAGAGGCTTTCCAGGATCTAAAGAGGTACTTAGCTGAACCTCTGTTGATTTCCACACCGATCCCTGGAGAGAAGTTGACAGCATACCTGGCTGTTTCAGATCATGCAATCAACGCGGTGCTAATCAAGGAGGAAGAAGGGAGGCAAGTGCCTATCTATTATGTGAGAAAAACATTGCTCGACGCCGAAACCAGGTACATGCCACTAGAAAAGTTGATCTTTGCCTTGGTCATGGCTTCTCGTAAACTATAGCACTACTTCTTGGCCCATCCTATTGAAGTACCAACGATCCACCCAATTGGACCTGTCCTGAGAAAGGCAGATCTATCTAGGAGGGTTGCAGCATGGTCAGTGGAGCTTGGTGAATATGATATAAAGTTTGTGCCCCACACTGCCATTAAGGGACAGATACTTGCTGATTTCGTAGCAGAGTTTTCCGCAATACCAATCCAAATGGCAGCACATCTTATCCCAGCAGAAGAGACTCCTGCACACCCTGAGTTGCAAGTTGATGATCCACCTGCAAGTGAGTTGTGGAAACTCTATGTAGATGGATCAGTCTGCAACAAGGGATCAGGGATTGGAGTTGTGTTGATATCACCAGAGTTCGTTATTCTTGAACAATCAGTCAGGTTGGCATTCAGGGCCTCAAATAATTAAGCAGAGTACGAAGCCATGCTAGCAGGACTATCCGGTGCGCGATAGTGTGGAGCGCAATATGTTTTGGTTCACTGTGACAGCCAATTAGTGGTAAACCAAGTGTCAGGGGAATACATCATAAAAGATGACAGAATGGCTCTCTATGCTGCGGTAGTGATGCGAAAAATGCAGGATTTCAAAACCGTACATATGGTCCAAGTCAGCTCCAAGCAAAATAGTCACGCGGATGCCTTGGCATATCTCGCCTCATCAGTTCCCACAGAGCTCCATCGCACTGTCAGCGTGGACTCTCTCTCAAAGCCGAGCATTCAGATCGAGGGTGCCGAAGAAGTTCATGACGTAGACATGGGTCCTAGTTGGATGGACCATATCCTCATTTACCTCAAGGAAGACAAGCTACCTGAAGACAAGAAGGAAGCTCATAAGATCAAGGTCAAGGCCTCTTGTTTTTGGATCTCCCCAGAGGGACTCTTGTACAGAAAGTCTTTCACTGGTCCCTATTTGCGTTGCGTACACCCATCCATGGTCCAACAATTTCTCTTTGATATCCATGAGGGGGTGTGCGACAGCCATAATGGAGGAAGGTCATTGGCATATAGGGCCATTTCTCAAGGGTACTGGTGGCCCTACATGCAAGAAGATGCCAAGGCTTATGTTCAGCAATGCGACAAGTGCTAGAGATTTTTGCCAATCATGCACACACCTTCAGCAGATTTGGCACCGCTTATAAGTCCTTGGCCATTCGCTCAGTGGGGCCTGGACATTGTGGGTCCACTGCCGACTGCTCGGGGGAGGGGGGGACGTGAAGTATCTTTTAGCAGGAACATATTATTTTACTAAGTGGATAGAAGCAGAACCGTTGGCCAAGATAATAGAACAGAATATAGAAAGATTTGTTTGGAAGAACATCATTACACGATTTGGAGTTCCCTATGCCATAGTATCAGATAATGGCACACAAATTCAAGACCATTTCAAGAAATTTTGTTCTACTTACAAAATCAAGAACTACTATGCATCCGTAAGCTATCTGCAGTGCAATGGCCAAGCAGAAGCCTCCAACAAAACTGTGTTGGATAAAATAAAGAAGAGACTAGAGAAGGCCAAGGGGGCATGGGTTGACGAACTGCCAATTGTACTTTGGGCTTACCGTACGACCCCTTGCCGCACAACTAGAGAGACGTCATATTCCCTTGCCTATGGGACAGAAACTGTGATACCATTGGAGATCAGCATCCCCACTATCCGCACTACATTAGTGGAACAGGCGGCAATGACCAAGCACTTTCAGTTTAGTTGGACCTAGCAGATGAAAGAAGGGAGCAAGCACTGACCAGTTGGTGGCGTACCAAGGGAAGTTGGCAAGATTTTACAACAAAAGAGTTCACCTCAGGCAGTTCAGCATCGGTGACCTCGTTCTTAGAAAGGTTCTGGGAACCACAAAGGACCCAGCTGATGGCAAGTTAGGGCCAAATTGGGAGGGCCCATACAAGGTCGTTGGCAAATCAGGTCAGGGAGCTTGCAAGTTGGTTGATCTAAATGAAAATCTCATTCCCCGTACATGGAACATTTCCAATTTAAAGAAATACTATTATTGATGTACTTGCCGCTTGGTGCATTATTGAACGAAATGTTATCAATGTTACTTTCCTTGTCAATCCATGGTTGTATGATTATAAGAAGTCAGAAAATCAGTTTGTAATGAGCAAGAGAAAGTTTGAGAAAAACTTTCACTTCTTCATTGGGGGAAATGGACCCGAGCAGAGAATGCTCGGAATGGGTTGAGAAGGCCTAGGTCCATTGTTCCTGAGCTCGGCTAGGCAGAGAATGCCACCATTAGGGGAATAGAAATCCCATGGTGCTGAGTTTGAATGTGGGCGAGAAGCCTAGAAGGTCCATATGTCTATGGGTTCCTAAACCAAAAACCATCTTCAGGGGATGGGAAGTCCCAAGAAGGCCCCAGTTTGAAATGGGTGGGAAAACCCTAAAGGTCTAAAGTGGTCCTAAATCAAACACATTACCTTTAGGGGACGAGAAATCCCAAGGTAGCCCTGATTTAAATGGGGGAAACCCACAAAGGTCTAAGGTGATCCTGAATCTTCATTGCCTTTAGGGGATGAGAAATCACAAGGTAGCCCAGATTCAAATGAGTGAGAAACTCGAGGGGCACTAACAGTCCTTGGCCGAGAAAGCAAACGAAGTTGCCTAAGGCCTAAAGAGGGTGAGAAACCCAAAAGCCAGCGCACAGAGTAACGTAGGAAACAGACCAGTATGTTGGTCACTGCGGCTACGCTACAGTGTGGCAAAGTATGGATGAAGCAGAATTTATATGAAGCAAGTGTGAAAGTTGAAGTTGTAAACCAAAATTGAAACTTGAGCATAAAACAAACATGGCCCTACCTACTGGCCACCACCTCATCAACAACAAAATAAGCAAAGTACGGGTGCTATCATGTAGCCAGCACCAAAGTCAGAAGTTATTACAGACCAAAGAAATAAAGTTCAAGTTCCTCAAAGGAAAGGGCTGCAAACGTCTCAGGGTGATACAACACTGGGCTCCATAGAAGCAGCCGTGGTGGATTCAGCGACCTATACATTTTCAATGGTTAAGTCGGTAAGGGACCCCACAACTTGGATAAAAGGGTCATCTGGTATACGCTCCTCATTTAGTTGTGTGAGGACATCCTCCACTTGAACCTCTCCAGGTTGGGGTAGTGCAGCAGTGTCAGCTTCAAATGGTAGCACGGGAAGGTCAGTCCCGAGCGACTCCTCAGCAGGTGTGGAGGTCTCCACCAGTGACAGCTGACTTGGCAATGGGGCTGCAGACCTCAATGGGGAATCCCAAGAAACTCTATAGAAGTCAAGAGCTGAATCCCAGTATCTGGTAAAGAATTCATCCACAAGTGAGGGAAGATGTTCCTGAAATTGTTTGGTGTAATTGGCCACCGTTTCTGCGCATCCTCTCTCGTACTCTTTCTCCATAATGGCTGCCATATCCTCCTTCAGCTTCACATTCTCGGCCTGTGCGGTCTTAAATGACTTGTCCCTGCATTGGACCCTGTCTTCTAGCTTTTTGATGGCGATCTTGTGGAGATCATATGCTTTCTTCATATCTCGCTCATGCTCGGCTTGGGTCAGCTCGAGTTTAATTTTCGCAGAGTTGGCCATGCCCACCTTTTCCAGCTCCATGGCAAGGACCTTGCTTTTCTCCGCCATGAGCTCCCCATCTATCTCAGCAGTCTTGTTCTTCAGAAATGTGGCCTTCTTCTCGACCTCAGAGATCCTCGCCATGAGCTTAACCACCATGGAAGATTCGCGCTCATGAGCCTAGAACGTTTCATCCATATTTCTCTTTAAAAGAGTGGCGCACTGCACGGTCTAAGAAGAAAGGAAGGGGAAGTTAAAGTCAACATTCATACCAATCAGGGTCAGAGAAGTGTGGGATGTTGTACCTTGATTGAACCGCATAGGATTTTTTCGTAAAGGGTTGCACCTTCATTGTTCTACTCCTGTATCATATCGTTTGGGAGCAACAGTGCCTCGGCTAGGCCAATAGCAGTCGAAGGGGCAGCAACTGAATCCACAGCTCGGACCCTCTGCCCACCTATGTCTTTGTAAAGGACGGGCTTCCATATGTGGGGTTCGGAGGGGTCGTCAGTGAAGAGGCTATCGTTGAAATTGGGAGTGGCCTCATCTGTGCAACGCTTCTTGGGGAGAGGTGGCAGATCATCACCCCGAGTAATGGGAAGTGGAAGAGTTCTCAATGACAGGTCAGTAACAATGGTGCTGGAGGTCAATACAACAGTAGCAGAGAGTTGGCTTATCAATGGAGTAGTCAAGGTGCTTGTTGGAGGTCTGGGGGGAAGTGCGGAAATAGTTGTTACAGATGCCTGGGGGGCAATAGTGGTGGCAGCAGAAGAAGATGTGGTAGCATGGGTTGCTCGTGTGATAGTACGGGTACGCCTAATTGCAATTCCCGGAACTCCTCGGCCCCTGCGGGATGGTAGAGGCAGCATGCCTGATGCCATAGAATTGAAGTCAAAAGATGACATGGTGTGTTGGGGGGATGAAACTTGCGCCCGCGCCCGGGAAGAAGAGCCTGTTTCAACCGAATGAGAGGCACCAACGATGAACTTACTCCGCTCGCTTCTTGAGGTGTCAGCAATCAAGGTTCCTACAACTTCAGCTGGAGGGGAGGGAGGATCTGGGATTCTGTGGTGTGAGTCAAATTGGGGCTGGTAAACCCCACGGTAGCCGCGATAATGCGGTACATATTGGAGCAGGTTGTGGATGGCACGATCAAGCGTTTGGCCTTGCTCGTTCATGTGGGAGAGGATTGTATTTACCTCATCCTTCAAATACTCTTTGTTCTTGCGAGTTTTCTTGTTGATTTTAGAGGCAGCTGCAAAAAGAAAGTTAAGTCAACCAGTAAGTGGTATTGAAATGAAGATGGAGGGAATTTGTGTATAAGTGATAGGCCAGACTAACAGGGGTTGCCCTCTTTGCGGGGAATAGGGTGAGATTGGGGAGCTCCTTGGTAAAACTCCCACTTGCCCGTGACGATGAATTTGTTGTCTTCGTCTCCCTTTTCAGAATCAGGGGTGGCTTCGATGAGTCTCCCTCTGTTCTTCCTGTTCTTAAAGTACCAGACACCGTCGCTGGTGTGGTTCACGGTATAATGGTACATGATTTCATGAATGGTCATGCAGGACCTAGTAATCTCATTAAGGGCATTAACCCCCATCACAATGTGGATCATGTTGGTGGACATTTGTGAGGGAGTAAGTTCCATGTATTGACAGAAGCGGCGGAAGAATGGGTGGAGGGGGAATCTGATCCCACCCTCAAAGACCTGGATCATGGGGATGATCAGTGTGTTGTCGTCAACTGTGTTGTAGTTGAAGTCAAGAGGGACAATCTCCACAACCACATCCTCAGGAATGTTGAAGAGCACTCTGAAGGCTAGGAACTTGGTAGGAGTACCAATCCGGGTGCGAAATACGCCCATGGTGTTCGAGTGATCACGGAGTTTTGGGGGGCAAAGAAGGCAAAAGTGTGAAAAAAAATAAAAGCCAGAAGAGTTAGAGGACTTACAGAAGTTGAGAATGTCAGAGGATTTTGGAGGAGAGGATGAACGGTAATTCTCGAAAGCATGAGAGGAGAAGAAGAAGACAAGGGGATCTGAAGCGGTGTATGCCTTGGAGAATGGGGGAAAAAGGATTAGTACGCGTGGCTTGGAGAATTTCGAATTTGTAACGGGTCACTGTCAACGTGGGGGAATGAGCCATTTTAGTATGAAAAGGCGTGTATGGGTCCCACTGTGTTTAATGAGTGTAATGTTAAATATACTTGAATTTGATTCTAACTTAGGATAGGATAAGAATTGGGCTGAGTGGTGACATTCACCTGATGTTGAGGTCTGAAGCCATTTGAAGTAGTGAAGCTATTCATATTTCCATTTCTTTGAAACTGAGGTTTATAGTTCACATCAAGTCTGAAATAACACCTATCAGCAAGATGATTTGTCTTTCCACATATCTGACATGGATTGGAATTCCTTGAGTTTCCTTTGTAGTAATTTCCCTTTGATCTTCTGTTTCCTTCAAAGTTGTTATTGAACCTGTTCTAACCAGTGGTATTCATCATTTGAGGTTCTTGAATACCAGCATTAACAGGATACTGTAAGTATTCCTTTCCTGTGATATTTGTACCTTGATTAGTCTTCTGCTGATTTAAGAATCCCTGTGCCTGTGCCATGAGCAATGTGGTGGATTCAGACTGATCTAGACATAGGTCCTCTGCCATAAACATAGTATATAAGGA
>NMUG010005653.1:0-13016 GCA_002855965.1 Monotropa hypopitys | reverse complement strand
CGTAAAAATTCTCAACTAAGGGATCCACAACAATTCCCCCACAAAAATCAGCGAAACTAAACCTTCACCCCTTTAGCCATCCCAATGACTGAGGTATTTCAAAGACTATTGACCTCAAGTCACCTCAACTTGATCCCAGAAAGTCCAATATCAAATCATTCTCTTCCATATCACCGGGCGAAACGTCATTGTGCGTATCATTCAGGACAGTCAGGTCATGACATCGAGGACTTCTAGAATCTAACACATCGGGTCCAAGATTTGATCAATGCCGGTACTATCAATCTCAAAGATGCTAAAGCCGCACGAAATGTTATGAATAATTCACTTCCAAATCATGAAGGGGTTAACATGATAAGCCAAGGTGCGGATTCTCTAGATCCGTGACAACTGATCGGTCCTCCCGGGACTACGTTTCTGATAAAGAATAAATATGTGCATGAAGAGCCCATCATTTCCATGGCGGGGTATGAAAACTCACCATAAAGAAAATGGAGAATTCAGGGCAGATGTTCTTAGAAAATGGATCTCCCAAAACCGTTTGTCTCTCTACCAGTGCGATCAAAGGTCACTCTGCCAAGACCCCCTCTAGTACCAAAGTGCAATCCACACAGAGTGCCATTGAACTATTCCAAGCTAAATCGAGAAATCCAATCACAAAGGGTTTATGATCCGATAAAACAGAAAAAAATCCAAGATACAGGAAGAAATACCTGAGTCGGAATTGCTTGAACTCATTAAAATTATGAAAAAAGATGAATTTAATGTGTGGTAAGAGCATAAGAAACATTCAACACACAATGACGTTCCACCGAGATTATCTAAGAATGCGCGAATGGTCGCCAAATGCTTCCACTGAAACGGTTTCAAAAATCGCAAAGGCTTGGGGGCAAACCTTCAAGGGGAGACGGAGCCAAGAAACCTACCGTCCCAATTACATACATTTGAACTAGGCTATCACCTGACTTGGAAGGAACAAAGACAAGCCTCGGTCTTCAAATGAAATTCAAATAACAATCGAGGTCGGGGAAGGATTACACCAATCCCCCATATCCGTAGAAGCTTTGTATCGTTAGGGTTCTCAAATGTAGTACCATACCAGGAAGAAGAGTTTGCCTTCAAGCTACCCATGCCCAGTTTCATCTCAAGAGAAGAAGATCCAACGGCCGGGCCCACGCGGCTATTCGAGGAATTGCAAGTCACCGTTATCAGCTCTCTTACAAACAACGGGACTTCTGACCAACCATCAAGTTCGATCCGCCCCGCCTACCCGGGGAAAATGACCAATTGGGTCTCGCAATCAATGCCAAGAGCTTGCAAGTTTTTGTAACTTGCCGAGCGGCAATCAATAAATATTTTTGCTTGTTGTGTGATGTTATTTCCATCTCTTTTCAAAGTTGAAATTGTATGCGTACCTGTTTCCTGCTTAGTTACATCTTTGAATCTTGCGTGTGATTGAATAAAGCAATTTCTATATTTAATGTATTTATATTTCTCTACAAAAAATGGCAAAATAAATGAACAATTTCGTTCAAAAAATTTCAGGAACCCGAAAATTCGATCTTTCGATTCAAATGACCAAACGATCTTAGCACAAGAAGAATACGACTTCAATATCGATCTAGATTACGAACTCATGGGAATTGAAGTTGATATTTGTGCTGGGGACGAATTTTGGAAGAGATCCAGGAAATGATAGAAAGACATGAGAATCGAAACCCCCTAATATCGAGGAAACAGAAACCATAAATTTGGGGACTGTCGAGATACCGAGGGAAATCAAGATTGGGAGCCACCTCGATAAACAACAGAAAACCGAATTGACCGAGGTACTCAAAGCATATCAGGATGTGTTCGCATGATCTTACGAACACATGCTGGGGCTAAATCCGTCAATTGTAAAGCACAGATTACCTATCAACCCCGTGATGAGGCCAATCAAACAGAAGCTGTGAAGACTTCGACCCGAATAGAATCTTAAAATCAAAGAGGAAGTCATCAAACAGTTCAATGCGGGTTTTATTTGAGTGGCCAACTATCCCGAATGGCTGGCAAACATAGTCCCAGTCCCGAAGAAAGATGGGAAAGTCCGAATGTACATCGACTACTGGGATCTTAACAAAGAAAGCCCGAAAGACGATTTCCCATTACCACATATAGAAATTCTCGTTGACAACACGACTGGTTACGAAATGTTCTCGTTTATGGACGAATTCTCGGGGTACAATCAAATCCGGGTGGCGCCAGAAGACCAGGAGAAAACTGCATTCATCACACCCTGGGGAGTATTTTGTTATTAAGTAATGCCATTCGGATTAAGGAATGTGGGCGTAACTTATCAAAAGGCAATGATAACACTCTTCCATAACATGATGCATGACGATGTGGAAATCTATGTCGATGACATGATTGTGAAGTCCCAACAATGACAAGGGCACCTCCTACGTCTAAAGCGAGTATTTGAGCGTCTGCGAAAATATCAATTGAAGATGAATCCAACCAAATGCGCCTTTGGTGTAACATATGGAAAACTACTGGGGTTCATAATCAGCCAAAAGGGTATCGAAGTCGACCCGGCAAAAGTCCAAGCTATTCAAGAGATGCCACCCTCAAGAGGAGTCAAAGAAGTACGCTCATTCCTTGAGAAACTGAATTTCATCAGTCAATTCATATCCCAAATGATACAAGTATGTGATTCCATTTACCGGCTATTACGAAAGAATGAGCCCCAGGAATGGACGGAAGACTGTCAAAAAGCCTTTAAGAAGATCCAACGTTATCTGCTCAATCCTCTAGTTTTGGTCTCGCCCAAACCCGACAAACCACTCTTTATGTACCTCACTATACATGACAACTCCATGGGATGTATGTTAGGGCAACGGTCAGAAGATGGGCACAGAGAGCACACCATTTATTATTTAAGCAAGAAATTCATGGCGTATGAAAAAAATTATTCGGTGCTGTAGAAGACCTGTTGTGCGCTAGCATGGGCATCGTACTGGCTCCGCCACTACATGGTGCACCACACAACGTATCTCATTTCTCGGATGGATCCCCTAAAATATCTTTTCGAAAAGCCTACCTTATCAAGTCGGATTGCGCGATGGCACATGATTTTGGCCAAATTTGGCATTATTTTCACAACGCAGAAATGTGTCAAAGGAAGCGTAATATCGGAATACCTTGCAGAAAATCCCTTAGAAGACAGTCGACCGATGGAGCCTTTATTTCCCAACGAGGGAATCTTTTGCTGACAAATGGACAACAAAGAAGAAATACCAGGATGGAGGTTGTTCTTCGATGGCGCAAACAATAAAAAAGGATCCAGAATAGGAGCGATACTCATATTAGCAGAAGGAACGCATTTGCCTACTGCAGCAAAACTAACATTTGAGGAGGAGTATATTGTTACCAACAACATGGTGGAATACGAAGCATGCATTCTGGGGTTGAAATGGCCCTTGAGTATGAAATCTAGGAATTAACAGTATACAACGATTCAGATCTGATCATACAACGGAGCAATGAGACCTACCAGACCAAAGATCCAAAGTTGACCCCATATTACCAGAAGGTCAAGGAGTTGCGAGCAAAATTCAAGAAGATCAGTTTTCATCATGTTCATCGAACCGAGAATTCATTTGCAGATGCGCTGGCCACACTCGCCGCAGCTATCCGGTTCTCTGACGAAGAAAAGATTCCCGCCATCAAAATTGAATTAAGAAATTCGCCTGCACACTACACGACCATTTCAGAAGAAAAAGATGGTCAACCTTGGTTCAGCGATATCAAGATGTTTATGCAGACCGGGGCATTCCCTAAAGAGGCTAGAGCAAATGATCGGAAAACACTGCGAAGACTAGCCACACAATTCTTCCTCTGCGGGGAAGTGTTATTCAAAAGATCCATGCACGATCCCCTTCGATGTGTGGATGCTACTACTGCCAGCGAACTGATAATAGAGGTGCATGAGGGAACCTGCGGACCTCATATGGGCGGGCATTCTCTCTCGAAAGATTCTACGAACAGGATACTATTGGATGACCATAGAAATAGACTGCATCAAATATGTGAAGGAATGCCACAAATGCCAAATCCACAGTAATGTAGTATGAGCACCACCGAAAGAACTCCAAATAATGGTATCACCCTGGCCTTTCTCTGCTTGGGGCATTGACGTTATCGGCACCATCCATCCAAAAGAATCTAATGGGCATCAATTCATATTGGTGGCAATCGACTATTTCACTAAGTGGATTGAAGCTGCCAACTTTGCTCATGTGACTGAAAGGGTGATCACCCGCTTCATCACGAATAACATCATTTGCCGTTATGGCTTGCCAAAATCTTTGGTAACCGATAATGTGAGAAATCTAAACAGCTCTATGATAGAAAAGTTATGCTCCTAGTTCAACATCAAGCATCATAATTCAATAGTTTATTGACCGCAAATGAATAGAGCAGTTGAAGCGGCCAACAAAATTATCAAAAGAATTATCCGTAAAATGACAGAGACCCATCGGGATTGGCATGAAAAGCTTCCTTATGCTCTCATGGCCTATCGAACATCAACGCGAACATCAACTGGGGCAACACCATTCTCTTTGGTGTATGGCTATGAAGCAGGCCTTCCCCTAGAAATTCAAGTCCCTTCCTTGTGAATAATGATGGAAGCAGTATCAGACGACGAAGAATGGGAAAAAGCCCACCAAGATCAGTTGTGTCTCTTAGACGAGAAAAGATTGGCGACTGTTTGTCATTCCCAATGCTATCAAAGGAGGATTTCAAGAAGCTTCAATAAGCATGTACGACCAAGAGCTTTCCAACTAGGGGATTTGGTCCTGAAGCGGATTCATGGACGTCCCTACAGAATCTTTCTTACATGTGACTTACCGCCCATTTTATTGACAAGGACTGGAAATTGCATAAAAGAATAATTAACTTTGGTGTGATTTCAAGTCACAAAGGTGAGGCAATTGGAAAGGCCATAGAGTCATATTTGATTGAATGGGGTGTTGGGAGAGTGTGTACTATAACAGTGGATAATGCTTCTGCAAACGATGTTGCACTTGCATATTTGAAGAAAAAAATTTCTAAGAAGAATGATGCATTGCTGTTAGGGGGTGATTTTCTTCACATGAGATGTTGTGCGCATGTGAGGGATGGTTTGAGTGAGATTAAAGATTCAATTTCCCGAATTCGTGATGTGGTAAAGTATGTAAGGAGTTCTCCTCAAAGGGAGAAACGATTTAAGGCATGCGTGGTGAGCGAGGGAATATCATCGAAAAACTCAGTAACCCTTGATGTTCCAACTAGGTGGAACTCCACTTATCTCATGTTGAGTACCGCCTTGATATTTCAAAAAGCATTTGAAAGACTTGAAGAGGAAGATCCATTATTTCTCTCAGAACTTCATAATGGGCCTCCTACTACTAAAGATTGGAATGCTGCTATGTATTTTGCCAAATTTCTACACAAATTTTATGATGCCACGTTACACTTATCTGGTTCTTTGTATGCCACGTCTAATATGTATTTCAATGAAGTTTGTGCAATTGAGGGTTACTTATCAGAATTTTTACAAGATGTTGATGAGAATGATGAGAGTCAAAAGAAAGACGAGAGTCATATGGTATTAGTTGGTATGGCTCGAAAAATGAAGAAGAAGTTTGATAAGTATTGGGGAAAAGTTGAAAACATGAACATGATGATGTTCATTGCTATTGTATTGGATCCCCAATTTAAGTTAAAGTATGTAAGATTTTGTTTTGGTGAACTTTATGATTCCAATTTGATGGAAGGGCTAACAAAAAGAGTTAGGGTTGTGCTTGATCGTGTCTTTGTTGAGTATGAAAATCAAAACGTGGGAGCACAATTTTTTGGAAAGAATTATGGTGGGATGGAAGTTGACCAAACATCTAGTGGAGGAAAGGAAAAGAGACACACATTCCAATCAAAGTTTTTGAAATATTTAGAAGAATAAGAAGATGGACGAAAATCAGAGGTAGATAGGTATTTAGAAGAGCGTTGTGAGAAGAAATCTCCAAACTTTGACATTTTGGGATGGTGGAAGGTGAACTCCTCTAGGTATCCTATTCTATCTCAACTTGCTCGGGATATTTTAGTCATTCCCGTTTCAACAGTTGCTTCTGAAGCTGCATTTAGTACTGGGGGTCGTGTTATCGATCAATTTCGTAGTTCTCTTACTCCAAAGCTTGTTGAGTGCTTAATTTGTATGCAAGATTGGTTGCGTGCTACTCCATTGCCATTTGAAGTGGAAGAGAATATGGAACAAATGGAAGAGCTTGAATTAGGTATTAGTTAACTCTTCTGCATTTTATTTGTATTTCATGTTACATGTAATTGTAATATAACTTAGTTTCATTTACATTCTATAATACTATTGCAGCTCTACAAAAAGTCTCTCATAATGCAATTCCAGAATAAAGTTTTCTCAATTCCAATGTATGAAGTCTCTCATAATCCAATTCCATATGTACTTACTGCTGGTTTTTTTACTGCTGTTTGTTCTGTTGCACTATTGGATGATGTTGTTCACATCTTAAAATGTAGGTCACTGCTGGTTGATGATATTGCTTGCATTGCTGGTTGATGCAGCTACCGGAAATCTGCTGTCTATCTATCGGAATCTGTTGTGTTAACTATTTGCTGTTTTTTTTATTTTTTTGTTATGGTGTATTTGTATTGCTATTGTTGGTTATTACCAACCTAATGTTGAATAGTTGGACTGTATTTGTATTGCTTGCACTGTTGGTTGTTTTTGTTTTTGTTTTTGTTGGTCCTCTTTCATATCAATATATACTCAGGAATCTGCTGAATGGGCCAAGTTGGTATTGCACTTTGCTTCATGGAATCTGCCTCATGGAATTGCACTTTATATTTGTATTGTACTTTGTTTGAGGTTACTGTCTCATGGAATCTACTGTATTTGTATTGCTTGCACTGCTGTTTTTTTTTGTTTTTTTTGTTGCGAGGTATTTGTATTACAAAAAAACAACCGTGGACAAAATTGGGACCGAACCGTAGTTAGTGGATTGCTTCAGTTTATAAAACCGCGAGTCATGGTTCGGACATGGATTACAATATCAAAAAACCGTGAGTATCGGATCGGTCCTTGGATTCATAGAAAACCGGTCCGATCCGGACCGTGTGCACCCCTAATTATCAAGGCTCATACGTCGTCAATAAAGTGTAATCAGGCGGAGAGATAATCTTATCAAAAATGGATGGTCAAGAATTTCCTCAATCATTGAACGCGGACGTAATCAAACGTTATTATGTCTGATAGCGTTCTTCAAAAAAAAAAAGCAATTGTGACTTTACTTATTTAAGAGATATGTTCTTTTTTATCATTGTTCCAATCAAGTTGAGCAAAAGCGCACTTACTATCTCTACTCTATTGTAATTTCTTTCAGTGAAGACGGCAAAAAATCAATTTAAAACATCAAAAAATATATATAAGATGATCAAAGTGATCGTCACCCTGTACAAAAAAAGACAGGAGATTCAAATTCTCATCTTTTCATCTCCATTCACTTCTTCGAAGCACTGTGCATGCTCATGATTGGTTGGAATGTGGTAAAAGGGAACTCATTTATTGATTCTAAAGAAGCTATTTATTCAAAAAAAAAAAAGAGAGAAAATAAAGATTCTGGTATAGTCGAAACCCAAAAAAGGGACTATAGCAAAAATAGAAAATCCAGCACAGTCAAAACCCGAAGGGGGGCTGTGACAGAATGGAACAAAAAATTCCAGTATAGTCAAAACTCAAAATGGGGGCTATAGCAAAAAGGGAAAATTCAGCACAGTCAAAACCCAGGAGGAGGCTGTGGCAAAAATAAAAAAACCAATACGGTCAAAACTCGAAAGGGGGCCGTAGCAGAAGAGGAAATAAAACAAAAAAAAATGCATCCGGCATAGTATCTTTAACAAAAAGGGCTATGACAAAATTGGATACAAGAAAATTAGAAAGACGGTCGAAAAGAAAAAATGGGCATAAAACCAAAGTTGTGAACACATCAGTCTCCGAGGAAGTCAACAAACGGGTTGCGACCGGGATTAGTTCTCGTTACTTATGTCAATCAGATTCTTAGGGGATTCAAGTCCAGAGCAACGAAGGGGCTGAATTGTCTTGTGCTAAGATTGTAAAAGTCAAATGAGCGGATCGGACGAATAAAAGATTCCAATTAATAAGTAAGATTTATCCTTTTGTTCATTGCCTATAGAAATATATAAATGCTTGTAAATATGTCAAATGCTTTATTTATTACGTTGCAAGAAATAGAAGCTGTGTATGTAGGGATAGTCTGAAAACAAAGCATAAAGACATTTTCAACTGAGAAAGACAAAAGAAATATAGTGCGAGCAGCAAAAAAATGGGATGCAAATCAAGAAGGACCCCTTTGGCGAGAAAAGTCATCCAGCAGCCGGAGGAAGGCTAAACAAATCTCCCTGTAGCGGCGGGTCATGGTAGCATCTGTCTCGACCCTTGCCAAATCAACGTCAACAACACGACGAAACATCTTTACATATGTCTGGATCTGCATCTGATCAGAATAATCTCTGGGGAACAAATGGCTCAGGAAGGAAAATCCTCTGCTCAATCTCTCCATGGTGTGGAAGTACACCCCTCGCTCGATAATCAGGTCATGATAAGCCTTTTCCAAGAGTTCTCCTATCTCTTCAATTTTAGCTGCCTGATCTCAATGCACAGAGCCCAGCGTTTCTAATTTATCTTCAAGAAAACTCTTTTGCGAAGTAAGATCGTTGACTTGGTTTTGAGACTCGGTTCAAACCCGATCAAAAAGGGCAAGCTCATTTCCCAAGCAGATTATCTTGGAACGATCCATTTCATGATCGCGGGAACGTTGTCTCAATGATCCTTCTAATCTAGCCATAGCAGAGGTAGAACTGGAAGAACTGTGAGCATTGTCAAGGGCTACCTGAAGAGTGCCCATCGTGGTTTCAGTGTTAGAAAGTTGTTATTCTCATTCATTCCTAGAAGATACGGCGCAACCAAGAGCCTCGTCTCGTTCCCGATGAAATTGAGCAGCCTGAATTTGGGAAGTGGCTATCTGAAGGGTATGCCCAGAAACTTGCTTGGCTAGAGGCGGCATCCGTTCCGACAAAGGAATAGGATCTAGACGAATCGGAAAAATGGAGGAGAACCCGCTTCCAATAAAATTACAACCGATAGCCAATCCAAATATGCATCCGATACACCTGGGGCATCCTGAGTTTTCAAAGATGAAAAGCACACATGGTAATTCTAAAATGCGAAGGCCTACGAAAGAAGAGGATGAATAAGATCACTAAAAAAGTCAAAATAATACTTGTCACCGCCAGAAAGCGAGGATGATAGTGAAACATCCTGTCTGAATCCAAACTGTCGCATCACTCAGCAGCCAAAGTAAGGCACAATGCCTCGAAGACCAACCAGGGGAAGAAAATCTAATACCAAGCCATGGACTGTAACAGCATAATCAAGAGCGTTGAATACCTCAATATTTCAAACAATAGTATCAGGGGTGATACTCCATAAAGATCGAATCTGGGAATCTAGACACTAGGGCACTGAACACAAATGTTGCTGCCGAGAAATCAAGAGTTGAAGGGGGATATCCCGAAACTACCTCGGATGGGAGGAGCGGGTACCGACGATGTGCTCCACCAACAAAACATAAAGCAACTCCAAGCCGCAACTAAGTTGCGGATCATGCGTAAACTGATATAGAGTCAAGCCTCAGAAAGTCTCTGCCAAAATAGACGGAATGATAGATTGGCCATTAACAGCAGAATCAACATAAAAGGCCACACACAAATCAAGAAGTCTATCGCTGTTAGAAAAGAACAATCCAGCAAGCAATAAAAATGCCAAAGCCTGTAGATGCCAACGAGAACCGGCTCCATCATCCGTCAAGTGAGAAAAATTAAATCCCTCCGGATTGTAGCGATAACCATCTCAAAACAGACCCCATACAAAATCAGAGAGGATATCCAAAATACCATCAATCTCCTCAATCATCAGAGACAATCTTCTCAAACTTGTCAGTGCAACAAAGGTAGTCTGGGCTTTCCTACCAAAAGAAAAGCGGGCTAGAACCTCCAGAGAAGGTCTCATCCTCATCATAAAGGGGTACTCCTCAATGGTGGGAGTCAACTCGTGAAGCCCAAAGCGAAATAGGCTCAGCGATGGAATCTAATAGCGAATGATGGCTTCCAGGAAATCCTGGGCCATCACAATAGAAAGCAAGCTAGCAAGTCCACCAAAGACCTGCTTGAACTGAAGTCGCTCTACCGAGGTGAAAGAAGTCCACCACACCAGGAGCAGGGTAAGAAAAGCCGCAGAGAAATCCATCGTATATGGCACATGTGCAAACATCAGTATCCTTTTTATCTTAATGCAAATAGAATACATAAAAAAAGAAAGAAAGACAAGACAAAACAGAAAATCAGATATATAAAAGCAAAGATAATACTAAAAAAAGAGTCTGTATGTGCGAATACATTATAACTAGTACAAAAAAAGAGGAAGAACAAAGTGCTAATAATCTGCAGGTATCAGATATCCCTGCTGTGGCTCCTATCAGATCTGTCTTTATTGGATCGAGAGCTCTGTCGCCTATCTACTGAACCGCAAGGAGGATCCGGTGCACCCTGTAAAGAAAAAGAAAATTATCAGCACAACAAAAAGAAATATATATATCAAAGCGAAAAGAGAGCAACGAAAAGGAAGAAAGCAAGAAAAATGTCTAACCTGATCCTGTGGCGGCCGAGGAGGCAAAGTCCCTAAACCAGATCTGCCCCGTTGCGTCTAACACTGAAACTCCTAGCACTGCTCAAACTGCTGTCTCTGCAAATCCATCTAAGCCTGCAAATTGCGATACTGCTGGCCGGAAACCATGTCTCGAGAGCCACCTAGATCCTGGAAGAAATGCTCCTGCTCATCTCCAATGGACTGTCCTCCACGAACAGGGGTCGCAGTGGTGAATCGGCCAATAGAAACACGGCCGAACCATGAAGTATAATCCCCCACAAGCATCCAGCTGTAAACATCAACAAAGCCAGGAGCGGTAGAAAATGCACGTCCAAAAGTAGGGATAGAAGGACTATCTGGAATGCGAATCTCGTCAGTTGCCTGACGCTAGCAATGATCTCCAATGTACTGCTCTCAGGAGGTGAAAAATAAGAAAGCGCACCTATGGCGAGATAGGAATACCTCCACGGCGTAATCACCTTCTTCAATCATGTGGTAAAAAGGCTGCTAAATGATCTGATCAGGCGTGATCAACTCCAGCTGCGAACGAAGCATGACAAAGTCCAGCAGATCAACAAAACAGACTGAGGGTCGAGGCCAGCGAAGTATACTCAGGTAAGCTCGAGGATCTAGCATAGAAATTGGTTGAGCAACACTCATGTGCTCGTAAGACCACCAAAGCAAAAAGGTCCAAAACCCAAGCTAAGTAGGGGCAGGACAGCTCACTCTGTGTCGTATCACCTGGAGGAAGGTAGCAAAAGTGAAGGAGCCCAAGTCGAAGCGAGCCTCATCATGAAAATCAACCATGCCAACATAGGCAGCAGGAAACTTAGTGCCATTGTTTCTCAAAAAGCATGACACTAAGTGGAGAAGTAGGAGTCTCCGGAGATGCTTGTACACAGCATGACCATCTACAGGAATAGTGTAAACGAACGGCCATCCACGTAAAACTGAGCCAGGTATGCGTTTGCCGCTCAACTCAAAGTGAGAAAAGGACATAGTCCAAATCATCAGTAGTGCTGGCAGTATGACTAACAGGAATACCGCCGAAGCGAAGGCCGGTGATAACAGCCCACTCAAAAGGAGTCACCCCAAGCTCGTAGTCTCCTAGATGAAGAGTGTTGGTCTTACTAAACCAACGTTCTGCCAAAGCAGAAACTAACATGTGACGAATGTGGAAAGGGGGAATAGAAAGGAAGTCTCCAAAATCCTGCTCTAGCAAGAAGTTCCTATATACAGGATGAGCCTCGTTACAGATCGTAACAGCCTGAAACCAAGCGCCTCTAAAAATCCTCTCATGAGGAACAGCTAGTGCTCTCAAAATGATGGGAGAGTGTGAACTCAATCGGTACAATAAGGGAGTATCCCGAACCCTCAAATGCGAAAACTCTAGGAGGATCATCCGTCCTCTAAGGGTCTCACCAACACCCGAAGGAGCAAATCCCTCAAAGAATCCACAACGAGGCACGCCAGCCTCAGGAACCTCATCATCAGAATGATCCTCATCAACATCTAAAAATGGAGGATCACTAGTCTCTGAATCGGACCTAACTCTCGAAGGACCAGCCTCAGAAGCAGACTCCTTGACAGGGCAACGACGTGAAGCCATCCTTAAGAAAAGTCAAAGGCAATCAATCAGAAACGAAAAATCGGAAATACATGCACATATCAGGGGGTATTTCTAAACTTAAATACGGAGACTTGGCATAAATGCCAAAATTAAAAGTTTAATCCTAGCGTAAGGGTTAATCGGCGTTCAAAATCAAAAGTTTAATCCTAGCATAAGGGTTAATCGGCGTTCAAAATCAAAAGTTTAATCCTAGCGTAAGGATTAATCGACGTTCAAAATCAAAATTTTAGTCCTAGTGTAAGGGTTAATCAGCATTCAAAACCAAAAGTGTAATCCTAGCGTAAGGGTTAATCGGCGTTCAAAATCAAAATTTTAATCCTAGCATAAGGGTTAATCGGCATTCAAAGTCAAAAGTTTAATCCTAGCGTAAGGGTTAATCAGCATTCAAGATCAAAATTTTAATCCTAGCGTAAGGGTTAATCGGCATTTAGAATCAAAAGTTTAATCCTAGCGTACGGGTTAATCGGCGTTCAAAATCAAAAGTTTAATCCTAGCGTAAGGGTTAATCGGCGTTCAAAATAAAAAGTTTAATCCTAACGTAAGGGTTAATCGGTGTTCAAAATCAAAATTTAATCCTAGCGTTATGGTTAATCGGCGTTCAAAATCAAA
>NMUG010005652.1:0-13018 GCA_002855965.1 Monotropa hypopitys | reverse complement strand
ATTCGTGATAAGAAAGGTGTTGAAAACGTGGTGGCTGACCATTTGTCGCGCCTAGAATTTTCCAATTCGTCTAGTCCATCAATTTTGGAAACGTTTCCCGATGAACAACTATTTGTTGTGTCCAATTGCCCTTGGTATGCGGACATAGTCAATTATTTGGTCACGGGAAAGCTGCCCACTCATTGGACACCACATGATTCAAGGAGATTTTTGTTTGAAGTGAGGAGTTTTGTCTTTGATGACCCATATCTATTTAAAATTTGTTCGGATCAAATAATTCGCCGGTGTGTGCCCGACAATGAACAAAGAGATGTTCTTAATTTTTGTCACACCGAGGCGTGCGGGGGTATAAACACCACGTGATACAAGTGTTTATTCCTTTTCTTGTATGGAAATTAGTGAGTAGTCTCCTAGGAATAGTATTGGCTTGGGTTCTAAGGTTTATGGCTTGCACTTCTCCCATGTTGGTAGTTGAAGTTTAGTCCTAGTTGTAAGATTTCTCCTAGTTTTGGTCAAAGCAAAGAAGTGTTATCTTCTTTATGGGTTGTAGACAATAATCTTGTCACAAACCATTTTTGAAGCGATGTCCTTCTTTGGGTTTGGTAAAATGAATCATGTGAGAAACGTACAATTATGACTATCTTCACTTCCCGTTCTTCTATTGATTATCTTAAGTATATGTGGAGATTTGCTAGTCTATGACCGTAGATACCCAAGTCCAAGACCATTCCTCCTTTGTTATTTAGAACTTCACCATTTAATACCGTAAGTAAATTCAACTATCCATTCCCATAAAATTTCAGTTGGCTACTTATAGCCTCAAAACAATTAAAATCTCGAGAAGAAATATAATCAGTGCATTAGAACATTTCCTCCCTGTGGAATCGATCTCGGATTTACCGAGTATTATTTTACGCACACTCTATCCCTACGCTTCGGGCTACCTCGTTATTTAAATACACATCGAGGGCGTAAGCACCGACCGGTGGGCTTTTTGTACGACGGGCCAGTAGACTGGAGCAACATTGAGTCGGTGACAAATTAAATCCGGACTAATCCCTGGCATTTCGGAAAGAGTCCATGCAAATATGTCAATGTTGGCGCTTAAAAACCGGAGCATATCGATCTGATCATGTTCTGGCATGGCCGACCCGATGAGGAAGAAGCGTTCACTCTCTTCTTCTACCGAAACACGGGCTGACTCTTGAATTGCTTTGTCTATGGCCTCCGTGTCAACATCTTCGAGTACCGGAGCATCACGCGTTTCGACCCAGTGAACCTGGGCTGGTGGAGTCCTGTCTTTGACTGCTGCTATGTAGCATTTCTATAATGCCACCTGGTCTCCATATATGTCTTCATGTCCTCGAGGACCAATAAAATGGACCACTCGGAGATAAGTGGATGTTATAGCTTCCATCCGGTGAAGCCAGTCCCAGTCCAATATAGCTTTATAAGGGCTCAGGACATCAACCACGGTAAACTCGGTGCTAACCATTTTGCTGCCTACTGTGACATGATGGTTTATTCTTCCGAGTGGCCATACCGGAGCTGAATTAAATCCAACTAATGGTATGTCGGATGGGATGAGATCGTCAAGGGGCATCCCCAACTGTTTGAACAGGGGATAATACATCACATCCGCCGAGCTCCCCGGGTCAATTAAGATTCTCCGTACAAAGACTTTACCGAACCGAAGACTTACAACTAGGGCGTCGCTGTGAGGGAACTGAACCCTTTCCAAGTCTTTCTCCGTGAACATGATCTGCTATTTTCTGGCCGGTTCTACCCTGAGTCGTTTCGAAGATGCATCGATATTCATTACATACCTTCTAGATTGACTCTGCTGGATCTCCTTGTTCATTCTCTGCTACGCTGCTTTATCCATTGTTCCGTGGATGACGTTAATGACTCGGACAACGCCATCTTCGTCGCGGGCCGATGGAGGTGGCAGTCCAACGGTGGTCTTTTCTTTGTCAATGTACTCCCTGAGCCTCCCTGCTTGTACCTGTTCCTCCCCCTGTCCCGGTGATAGGAGCACCTCATGGAGGCATTTTTGCCTTGTGGCTGTCCCATGATTTTGGGGGGCAACCTGAAGAAATCTACTTTCTCTATTTTCCGAAGGAGTTCATAGATAGGTATCTTGAATATCGCCTCGTTTGCCTGAAATTCTTCCTGCCGAGGCACACTCTTCTCTTTTGATTTTATCTCATTGACCTGCCTCGGGGCCCCTGATCCGGATCCAGGCTTGGGATCAGGGGTTGGCTCGGATTTAAGCCTCTCTATCCTAGCCTCCTCCAGTCGGCAATGCTTTAAGATTCGGGACATCATGTCGTCCATGTCTACCGGACTACAAAGTGTGAGATCTTCAAAGAGCCTGCTCCGGGGATCCAAACCCATTTTGAACGAAAGGACTGTGGTGCCCGGAGTGCATCTTTCTATATCGCTGTACACCTCCCAGTACCAGGCCGCATATTTCCGGAGGGATTCTCATTTGCCCATTCGAAGTGCGAGTAGGGCGTCCACCTCCTTTCTTTGCTTTGTACTCGTAACAAACCGGGCCAGGAAGGCCTGAGACAATTCCCGGAATGAGCTAATGGATTGCTCCGGTAGCTTGTCAAACCAGATGAGCCCGAGGTCCCCCAGACTGGAAAGGAAGACCTTGCAGAGGAGTTCATCCTCTATTATATACAGGGACATCATTTGGCGGAAGTGCACCAAGTGTACATACGCATCAGATGTAGGTTCGTACTTCTTAAATTTCGGAGCAGAAAATTGTAACACTCCAAAAATTTGAAACATATTTATTTTGAGAAGTGTTAAATAGGTAAAGAGAATACAATCAAACAGGGTAAATCATTAATCAACTACACCACACTATCTATTACAATGATACTTATTACAACAAATGCCTTCCATTAAAATGAAATACAAACCAAAGAGGCAAAAAGGGTTTTATAATAGAACCCTGTACAACAATGCCCCAAACAAAATATTAAGGCCAATAGAATATCATAAATTTATCATGTACAAGGCGGCCAACAGAAAAGAAAGGAAAGTACAGGACTGAAAAGAAAGAAACCTATCACTACAGTCCACTATAGCCACCGCGACCTGTGAATGGTCCAACTGCTCCAAGTAAAGTGCAAGAGATCCTACAAAAGTAGAGGGTCAGGCACCACCGCCTGGTAGAGATAATCTATCTCCTACTGTCTATAATATTGGGTACAAGTGTATGACAATGCAAGGAATGTAAACTATGCAATGGATCTCTTTATAATTAAAAACATTTTCTTTTCTTTCAAAGTTCTACATTTGACTCATCGTAAAGAAAAGTAGTCAACCACTGTGTCTAACCAAGATTTGAGAAAGAGAACCAACTGTATCCAACATCTACAATAGACTGTCTAGACAAAGCCAAAGGGAATTGTGTCAAGTGTCGGCTCATACTAAGTAAAAGACTCATTTTCCGTATGTAAACGTGTTCCAATTCCCATTTCTATTCCAACTGTCACATATATTCCATTTCTGTGCCTTCTAATAGGGGCAAGGCAAATATCAATCAATCAATCACGGAGTATCGGCTAGTTCCGCATGAGAGCTCGTCAACTCCGTATCGTATCATTTTCTGTTTTCCCCGGCTCACCGGGAGGGTCCAGTCAGACCTCCATTGTGCAATGTCGTGTGCCACTCTAAATAATGACACAAGGTAAGCAATCCGAATCATAGCCACTCATCAAGTCACAATACCAATTCCATTTTTTCGTATGACTTAGGGCATGTTACCTCCTAGTCTACGTATCATTTTACAACACGTCTTTCACATCCTTATTTCCAAACCGATTCCGTTTATTCACAAAACATTCATTTCCCAAACATTTCCGTTCATTTCACCAAACATGTCGTTCGTTCACCAAATATTCTATTTGTTCGATTTTTCCACAAAACGTGTTAAGATAACCCATCCATGATTAATGAAATCCAAAATCAAGTGTTTTTCCCCAGCTCAATTTCACAAATCGACACCAACGGGTTTTTCATAAAATTTGGGGCTTTCCACAATCTAACTCAAAATCGAACAACTAATGTCCTAGGGAGGAGAGGAAGAGAGAAATCTGGAAAAATGGGTGCAAGGGATGCCCTAAATCGTCCAAGACATCAATATATAGGACCCCAAGGCGAAATCCCCAAATTGCCCTTAAAATTTTCTGCAGAGCAACAGTTGCACCGGTGCACCCATTTTATACATCGGTGCAACCCTCACAAATCTCATCCAAACAATAGACCTGCACCGGTGCACCTGGGACCTGCACCGATGTACCAAGAAGAAAACTTGATCCGAGGGTTTCAAAATCGATGGTGCACCGATGCACCCATGACCTGCATCGATGCAGAATGGGGCTGCAGCTATGCACCGACAGCTTTCCTCCAACAGAACTTTGGTGCATTGGTCTTGCACCGATGCAAGACCAAAACAAGCCCTGCACCGATGCATCGAATGGCTGCACCGATGCAGAGTATACCTCAAAATGAAAGATTTGATGTTTTGATGGGTTTAGGCCATCCCGACAAGCCCGAACTTGATCCCAACAAATCCCAAAAGTTCTAACGAGACTTTTAAGCAACACATGGGCATTTGATACGATGAAATGAGTGTTTTAGGTACCCCAGAACCTAATTAAAGCGGATTTCCAACGAAAAGCTCATCGAGACGAATGCCAATCAAACTAAAATTTGTAGAGTGTTACAAACTTCCCTCCTTACAAAAATTTCATCCTCGAAATTTCCAAGTTAGAAGAACAGAAACACGCCACGACGAGGAGGATAACACCCCAAAACACTGAACACTTGGATGAGTTCGAAACGAGAACCGACAACAATAACGAGGAAGTTTTCAACCGAAACAACTCCACCAATGAACAAACAATGCCAAAAGAGATCTACAATCGACAACAGTATCGCCCAAGGCAATGCCCCACAACAACCACAAGCTGAACAAACCGCAAACTTCCTTAAACGAGCAACATACCGCAAGGTCAGGAATACGTCGCAAAACAACATGTCAAAGAAGAACCGATATTACGCAAACGACATCGTCCTCGAGAGAGTCAAGAGTTTCCAAAGAAATGGTTTTCGCGCTACCATAGGTTCCCAAACCAATCAATAAGCAAGAAACGCGCATCTCGAACAAGAAACACGACATGGAGGTCAAACTGCAAGAATATCACCCCAAAAAAATTTCGGAAAAATTCCAGAAAATTCTAGAATATGCCACGACACCATGTAGACATGCCGGAAAAAATTTCAAGTATCGAAACGCTGCGGATATGAGGGGATACGGTACGGATACGCCGACACGCGAAGGGTACGGTGCGGATATGATACGGACACGATACGGATACACCGATTTTCCAAATATTTTTCTAAAATTTTAGAAAAATAAAAGAGCAGTTTTCGACTACCGCAAAGAAGTCCACAATGACTCTATCACCACGAACGCGCAAAACAACCCCGAAGTAGGTTTTCAAACAAGATAGGAACAATCCAACCAATACGACGCAGGATTTGAAGACAAGACAACCCGCAAGGGATGGTCACACAACAACCGTGCCACCCAAATCACACCAAACGACCACAACGCCATCAAAAGAAGAAACGAACAGTCAAAATCTCACAAACCAACCCGCACACACCTAGCGCGGTACCAGAATGACTATGAAGTTTGATTTGAGATGTGCTGGTCAGTCACCTTCTCAAAACAATCCTTCAGGTTCATTCCTACACCACATGACACCGACTACACACACCGGTCACGCCAAACATCACCACAATTCAAGTCGGTGCACTCGACTTCAAAGAAACACACACATTCTAGCCCAACACTCGCAACACAGCTGCACAACACACAAAAACAAAAAAAGTATAACTTCATCTCACTGATCACACCAACCACAAACCAATCCCACAACACACTCTCAAACAAGAGCTCCGAAGGGAAACAACATCACAGAACAGAAGTGTCCAAACGCAAAAGGACACGGCGCCAACGGATACGACAACACTCTGGATTCGCACGAAGACACGGCGAATAAGAACAAACGTAAGAAGGCAACCCACAAGACAAGAGGACACGAAACAAATATACGATTCTTTAGAACAAGCTCTGCAAAGTAAACGATTCTCTATGCGCGAGAAGAACAACACGACACTACTACGACAAGCACCACAACAACAGACGTACCACAAATAGTCGACAAGAAGATGGCAACAGCCAATCACAACGCCAAAAGTTGGAAAACAAGGAGCAAGGAGATTTTCCAAACAACGCACAGCTTCCGCAATCGCCACCAAGTGCCAACAAGAAGCACGAGAAGCCAAATCGCACACCACCGAAGGACAAGGAATCCCAGCGACGACTAGGATACGACACAAGCGCACATGACAACGTTACCAACGAAGATGGTAGAGACCATCGATCAAGCAAATCAATTTACAAGAGTAGAAGAGTCAACAAGTAACCAAGGAACGACATCCACTCGCCGATCCTGCAAAGGTTAAACAAGGAGGAATCTAGCATACCGGATGAGACACACGGCCAACCACATTCTACAACCAAGACAAAGCGGAAAAATTTCTCACGCCTCAATTTACCTCCTAACTATCGTTTTCCATTCCCATGCCAAACACGCAAGTCATTTCGAACCCTATAAACCAAGTAAACACGCTAACATTGCACAAGACCTCATTCATTCACCCAAACTATTCCTTCGTTCCAAAACAATGACTTCAAGTCGAATTCACATTCCAAACTCTAAATCACCAAATAAGATCACTACGCTTCTATCTCTCAACCAAAAACCATTCTCTCCACTTTATCATCCAATAAGGCAAGAAAACCAAATGCCACTTCTAGGGAGAACCACAAGATAGCCACACACGCACTATCACCCCAAAACATCAAGAGAGGACTAAAATCCTCAAACCCAATATTTCAACTCATAACCCAACAACAACTCATCGAGAAAACACCAAGGCATTCCAAAGTAGGTCTAACACCTAAATCACACAACAAGTCTAAACAACCACTCGAGACGAATCCAACACAAGTCTATTTCTCAAGTTGTTCCACAATCCAAATAACCAAACAACCAAACAACCAAATCACCGGCACAACCTGCTAACCAAATACCCAAAGACCAAACAACCAATTTGCCAAATAGCCACACAGCCAATTAACCAAGTAACCGAACATTCAAATAACCAAAAGGCCAAGTGACCACCTAGCCATCAGTGGACCTACACCACTCACTCTTTTCCGAATGACCACAAATCACCACTCAGGACTACCACACGAACAAGATTCTACACTCAACTCCTTCATTTTTCTCTATCAACCAAGAAGTAACCGCAACCGTATGGCACTAAGTCGAACACAAATCCTCAAGTAATCTCAAACCACAAGTCGAAACTAACTCTCGCATTGAGTAAGGGTAGAGAACTACCACCACTAACATCACCCACTTGGCACTAATCTGCAAGGAGAACCTACCAGCCCAAGGATACTTCACATCCCAAGTGAACTATGCACGACCTCTATCATGACAAGGCCTTACCATACCGAGGTATTCTCACTTCCGAAAGAAGGTCGCAATCACTAGACCACCAAGTGCTAACTCATCACGAAGCAACCACAATGCTCAATCTCAAGAACAAGGTTATTCTAAAGTTTCACCACTCGCACAATGGATTATACACACTAGGGAGACCCAATCAATCCCAAAAAGGTAAACGACCATCAAACACAAGGCTATCTAACGAGAAGCCTACCACATTACTAGAGTGGGAGTCATAACTCCACCACAAGGAAACAACCAAGACAACTGCACAAACGACAAGTTCCAGATATCCACTTCAAGAAGTGACACAAAGTTCAAGGCTCAATCGCAAGAGCACTACGGATTTTCAGTTACAAGAACAACCGTCGGATCATCAACGTCAGGAGAGATGACATTCCTCCACAACAAATATCGAACAAAGAGTTCATCCACGATTTCAAGAGAGAAAACTCAAGAAGTGATCACCCTATCGCATGTAGAAGCATCATCCTCACTAAGAGGGTAAACGAGAATCAACCGATCGATTGCCGCAAAGTCCACAATTCGCTACTAGAAATAGACTCAAAATCCACGAGGACGACAACAAGAATATGCTTTCTACGGAGAGGTAGGCTCGACAAGCCAAAACTGCAACCACCAACGACCGATATCGAGGAACAAGGAGCCAAATCGTCACAAGAGCCAACGAAGGAACTCATTCGCTCTCTAAGAACTAGGAATTCGAGACGGTTTACCCCGACAGAGTAGGTGACAACACTATCAACAAGAGGATGTAACAGGAACACACAAGTCCAATATCGACAGGATCCTCTACCAAATGCCAAGACAGACCCAAAAGTCACCTCAATAGAAAGAGGATTTTACTCAAAATCCCAAAAGAACAATAACAAGACCAACTCGAAAAAGTAGACACCACGAATTTCCAAACCATTTTGTTATTTCGAGTTATAAAAAAACTTGTTGTTTTAATGAGATCCATACAATGCACACACATTCAATGCCTAGATACACATGCCATGCACCCTAAATGCAATCCCTTAGAGCTACACAAAAGAAACGATGCGCTCATTGAGACTAAAAGTCTCACCCAAGTCCGAGGTAAACCGGAACTAGCGCTCTGATACCAACTGTAACACTCCCAAAATTTAGAACATATTTTTTTGAGAAGTGTTAAATAGGTAAAGAGAATACAATCGAACAGGGTAAATCATTAATCAACTACACCACACTATCTATTACAATGATACTTATTACAACAAATGCCTTCCATTAAAATGAAATACAAACCAAAGAGGCAAAAAGGGTTTTATAACAGAACCCTGTACAACAACGCCCCAAACAAAATAGAAAGGCCAATAGGATATCATACATTTATCCTGTACAAGGCGGCCAACAGAAAAGAAAGGAAAGTACAAGACTGAAAAGAAAGAAACCTATAACTACAGTCCACTATAGCCACCGCGACCTGTGAATGGTCCAACTGCTCCAAGTAAAGTGCAAGAGACCCTACAAAAGTAGAGGGTCAGGCACCACCGCCTGGTAGAGATAATCTATCTCCTACTGTCTATAATATTGGGTACAAGTGTATGACAATGCAAGGAATATAAACTATGCAATGCAATGGATCTCTTTATAATTAAAAACATTTCCTTTTCTTTCAAAGTTCCACATTTGACTCATCGTAAAGAAAAGTAGTCAACCACTGTGTCTAACCAAAATTTGAGAAAGAGAAGCAATTGTATCCAACATCTACCAATAGATTGTCTAGACAAAGCCAAAGGGAATTGTGTCAAGTGTCAACTCATACTAAGTAAAAGACTCATTTTTTGTATGTAAACGTGTTCCAATTCCCATTTCAATTCCAACTGTACGTATATTCCATTTTCGTGCCTTCTAATAGGGGCAAGGCAAATATCAATCAATCAATCACGGAGTATCAACTAGTTCCGCATGGGAGCTCGTCAACTCCGTATCGTATCATTTCCTGTTTTCCCCGGCTCACCGGGAGGGTCCAGTCAGACCCCCATTGCGCAATGTCGTGTGCCACTCTAAATAATGACACAAGGTAAGCAACCCGAATCATAGCCACTCATCAATAACCAACCCTCGTATAGAGTTCACGGGTCAAGTCACAATACCAATTCCATTTTTCCGTATGACTTAGGGCATGTTACCTCCCAGTCTACGTATCATTTTACAACACGTCTTTCACATCCTCATTTCTAAACCGATTCCATTTATTCACAAAACATTCATTTCCCAAACATTTCCGTTCATTTCACCAAACATGTCGTTCGTTCACCAAATATTCTATTTGTTCGATTTTTCCACAAAACGTGTTAAGATAACCCATCCATGACTAATGAAATCCAAAATCAAGTGTTTTCCCCCAACTCAATTTCACAAATCGACACCAACGGGTTTTTCATAAAATTTGGGGCTTTCCACAATCTAACTCAAAATCGAACAACTAACGTCCTAGGGGGAAACATAGCGACCCTAGGTCGAACTCAACGCGACCAATGTATATGAACGACGACCCATAAACTTGACTTAATCATTCAATCAACGGATTTTCGCAAAACATGTAAGGGATAAGTAAGAACGCCAACAATACAAACGAGAGGGATGGAAGAACTCTACCTCGTCGGAGCTCCGGTGATGCTCGCCGGAAAAGTCACCGGAAATCTCCACAATCGCCGGAGTAAACTAAGCCCACCACCGCGAAGCCCTTGCAAGGCTCCACAATGTTTCCTAAGACCAAAACCTTAAATGATCAACCAATAATCATGTAATGTAGAGAGAGAGTGTGGATCTAGGATTTGGAGAGAGGGAGAAACTTACCGATCTCGACGATCCAAGAGTGTCACCGCATAGAGGGAAGAGAGGGGAGCAAGGTTCCTTCTTTGATTTTGTTGAGATTCACCATGGATCTCCATGAATTCAAGAGAGAAGGAAGAGGGAGATGAGAGGGAGGAGAGGAAGAGAGAAATCTATAAAAAATGGGTGCAAGGGATGCCCTAAATCGTCCAAGACATCAATATATAGGACCCCAAGGCGAAATCCCCAAATTGCCCTTAAAATTTTCTGCAGAGCAACAGTTGCACCGGTGCACCCATTTTCTGCATCGGTGCAACCCTCACAAATCTCATCCAAACAACAGACCTGCACCGATGCACCTGGGACCTGCACCGGTGCACCAAGAGGAAAACTTGATCCGAGGGTTTCAAAATCGATGGTGCACCGATGCACCCATGACCTGCACCGATGCAGAATGGGGTTGCACCGATGCACCGACAGCTTTCCTCCAACAGAACTTTGGTACATTGGTCTTGCACAGATGCAAGACCAAAACAAGCCCTGCACCGATGCATCGAAAGACTGCACCGATACAGCATACCTCAAAATGAAAGATTTGATGGTTTGATGGTTTTAGGCCATCCCGACAAGCCCAAACTTGATCCCAACAAATCCCAAAAGTTCCAACGAGACTTCTAAGCAACACGCGGGCATTTGATACGATGAAATGAGTGTTTTAGGTACCCCAGAACCTAATTTAAAGCGGATTTCCAACGAAAAGCTCATCGAGACGAATGCCAATCAAACTAAAATTTGTAGTGTTACAAAAATCCCCATGGAGCCCGATATGCATCGATAGCCGGACTGAATGGTGAGGATATCAACTGTGCATGGACTTGATCCGCTCGGCTAAACGTGGCTCGGTCATTCCCACGCTTGGCGTCCAGTTTGTCCCAGAGATCCTCGGATTGAACACCCATGTCCCTTGCATGGGACCTGGAATATACTGACGTCTGATGCTTAGCGGTCCGGTCATCACCCTTCCCTTTGTGCTTTCTTTCCTGCCTTTCAAGCTGGCTCTCGTAGGTAGTTGTCCCACTGCTTATCCAATCCGGCTCCCAGCTTCCCGTGGAACATTCCATTTGTACGGGACTTCCACCGAGTCGTAGCAATGCTGAAGTCTGGGGAGTTTTGTCATGATCCGGATCAACCGGATCCTTCCCCTTCCTTCTCCTCTCATGCCCGGAGTGATCGGGGTGAGTTTTCATCCTGCGCTCCTCTAGATGGTGCTTCCTGTGATCCCTCCTTCTATCGGGGGAACGGGGTCTCCTTCTCCCCGGTCTTCCTCAGACCTTCCCCTTCTGCGGGATTCTTTTGCCCGGAGCTCTTCTTTTAAGCGAAGCACGTCTTCCTGGATGGCAAGAATGATTTCATCCTTCTTATTGATCCGGTCTTCCAGGGGCCGGATGTAGGCCCTAGATCCCTGATCCTTCCGTGGCCTGGTTAGTGCCGTGCCATTGGCATGGTTAGTCTTTATAACTGCAACAGGGGTTCCGTCGATTGGTAGGAGGACGAAATCCTCCGGAGTGTGGTTATTTTGCACGTTCTTTCTAGAAGCAGTAGGTGGAGCCATCAGTGGTTTTGATGTGATGAATCGGAAATGTAGTAAGTGCTGTTCTTCCCCAGCGGAGTCGCCAATTGTGGGTTCCTGGATCCCTGACCCAAGTTGCTTACCCAAGATCCGATCCTGAATGGCCACCCGATGACTCCTGCAACCAAAGAAAGAGTTAGAACTGCCCGGCGCCGGATGCCGGAAAGGCTCTCCGATGCCTAAGTCAGATGAGTTTTTAGAGAACAATTGGACAGCATAACAGTTCTGTTAAAACCAGAAATGATCGAGAGCCTACTGAATAGTGCAACTGTTGTATTTATAGTCTTCCCGCATCACGCCCAATCCGACGTCAATCTCGGTAACCGTCCCGGATATTTCGCCGCAATATCCAGGATTCCCCATCTTTTCATATCAAGTTGTGGTCCGAGATGCAGTGGTTCGGTGAATGCTTAATACATGATCCGTTGCTTTGGTGGGACTGTATTCATCCACCGGGCCTTATTTGAACCTGCTTGTCGAACCAAGGTATTTTCATTAAGCCTTGGTCCCCTGTTTTGTCTCGACCAATTGGTCCAGAACTCGTTAGCCTCCCTGGCATTGAAAGGTATTGGATGCTTATATTGATTAGTTAAATGATCCAATTGGGAAGGAGGACGCACCAACATTCTCACTACAACTCGAGTCCTCAAGAATAAAACATGTTCATGTCTTCAATGTTATATTTTTGGTAAGTAGAAAATATTTGTAATTTTTTTTAATTACAGGCCAAAAAATATGCTAAGTCATTTATTATGTACACAATATTCAATTATAGATAAAGATAAAGCGGGTGTGGATGCAATAATGAAGAAAATCATACGAGAACCTTTCACACACAGCAAATTGATTTTCCCACATATCATGGACTATCATTGGACATTGCTTGTTCTTGATCTTGTTGAAGGAATATAGTTCTTCTATAATTCACTCCGCAAGAAAGAAAATTAGACAAAAA